>OZ035823.1:23537388-23705837 GCA_964034765.1 Knipowitschia caucasica
CAATTCGCTTTTGTTGAGACAGCAGTCAGTTTAGTGTTTAGATTCTCTGTGTATTAATGTAAAGATTTAGACAAGGTTTTGTTTTGATAGCGTTGAGTTACCCCCTTTTGTCCTATATTCTGTTAATACAAGATACTTTTGATTAAAGTCTCCTTATCATACATTCCTGTTATTAATCACTTGCTTTGCCATTTAACATCTTGGTCTTTTGTTACCTCCCTTACCCTAGCAGAGCTGGGTCATAACAATTTCCAAATACAGAGGACAAATCTCCTACAGGTGCAATGATTTACACCTTGACTTTAATTTTAGATACTAATTTCACATCCCATTTCCTTTCCAAGTACCATAAGAGTCTCCGAGATGTTTGTGAAACCGCAAATTGTACTCCCAGTACGAGCACAAGGGTATTTGAGTGAAATTGTGGTCCTTAAATAGCCTCTTTCTAATGTATTGATCACAAACCTAAGTCTGTATCTGAACAATCTGTTATAATGATGACTATACCATGGACATTCGTCAACATCAGTGAACTAATGGCGGCTCAAAGTGCACTGATACTGCTCCAATCGGATCAATACATAGAAAAGTACACACTGTCCTTTATAACGTCTGACCATTCAATGCTTTTATTTCAATTACGGCTTGATCAAATGAATAAATGAATAACTTATAGATGTCATACCATCCAAGGACATGGAGGTATGGGAGACAAAACAAGACATCTGCTTAATGAATAATTAAGTTACAACTACTTACACAAATATAACTACAGGCATTACATTTTGCTGTGTTTGTTAATGATATCAAATTAAGTGTTATATTATTTGACTTATTTTTGACTAAGGAATAATAGACCGAACCGAGCAAACTTGCCTACCTTTACTCAGACAAATCAAATAGCTCGACTTTTCACTAATGCCCAATTTCCCTATAGTCAGCGTCTTGGTGCAGCAGACGGCAAATCATTACCTCTGTGTTTTTCTACCTTTCACTCGCTCCTGTTCAGTCCGGCCAAAGTGCTGTAGTGGCACAATGCAGGATTAATTAGTAAACACAAGTGCTAAGTGGAAAATCTTTGCTCCAACAGCCCCAGTTTGGTTACACTGATTGATGGAACAAGAAAAACATGTGAACAGGCACTACGGTGTGTGCTCACCGGGCGGCACGGTGGCTGAGTGGATAGCACTCTCGCCTCTCAGCAAGAAGGTCCTGGGTTCGAATCCCGGTTGGACCAGGGCCTTTCTGAGTGGAGTTTGCATGTTCTCCCCGTGTCTGCGTAGGTTTCCTCCGGGTCCTCCGGTTTCCCCTACCACTAAAAATATGTACAATAGGTCTGGCATGTGCCTCCTGTACTGGCACCCCCACTCCCAAAAAAAATAACAATTGTAAACCGCTTTGAGACTCCGATGTGCAGTGAAAAGGCGGTATATAAATAAAGATTACTTACTTACTAATTAAGGAAGTGGAGTCTGGGCGCAAAATAAGAAGAGACAGCAAGGGTTTGCTTTCTTTATATTTGTGTTATTGCTGCAGTTATTATAAAATGTGATGGGATACAGCAGATCTCACTGGTTCACTTTTCTCCACCTCGCTGTTTTGCAGATTTTTGTTGCACATTATTTGTGTGCTTTTTTTACAGCATGCCTATCAATAAAAATTCAATACAAAACCATCCATCCATCCATCCATTTTCAGCACATCTCAGCACCTTCCCACAATGGATCCCTCTGTGGGTGGTGGGTCCACAGGAGGGTCTGCCCACATCGTCCTTTCAGGCTGAGCCCAGCCGGGCTCCGTGGGCTAAGGCCTGGCCACCAGACGCTCGCATATGAGCCCCAACTTCAGGCCTGGCTCCAGGGTGGGGCCCTGGCTGCGCCATGCCGGGCAACATCACGGTTCTCCTTTTCGTCCATTCATTACAAAACCATGCAGGTAAAGTTCATGATATCAGCAACTTCAATTGTATTATAAATGTATGAAATGTATTTATTACCATGGGACACTGTAGTATTATGCACAGAAGGCAAAGCAATTGCTGAGAAAATTCTGCCCACCTCAACTTGCTCTGGGGAAAAATGGGGTCAAAAACCTCTTCAATGACTGTGGAAAGTTGCTGAATATTGGCAGGAACTGGAATATGCTGTTGTATGTGACATCGGGATGATTTCAGCTGTTGTTGCGTACAAATCAACAATGGGCCAAATTGTGTGATGCAATCGTGGAGATAAGAAAATACTGTTTGCTAACTTGAACTGTTTTCTAGGTGAGACAGCACATTTACAGTGACAATGGATAAATCCAAAAGTTAGGACAGATCATGGAAGTATGTTGTCCTGTCTGCTTTATTGTTTTAGATTGATATCAAGATTTCAAATGAAGTATAATGATGACCTGAGGGAAAACATATTATCACTGCATTAAATAGTCCTAAGACGGAACAGTTTTGTTCAAAGTCAAAAACATAACATAAATCTGACAGTGTAAAAGCTAAACGTTGTTATAGAGTCGGCGTGTAGTGGATGCAGAGGCTCATGGTAAAGCTCTCCTCCCTCCAGGCGGCGAGTGAAGGAGACATCCTTCGCACAGTGCACTGTTTGAACTTTGCATGCTTGTTTGCATTTCTTCTTTATATTGTTTGTGTTAGCTCTTTTTTCCTCACGTCCACACCACATGGACTTCGGTGGAAATAGAAAGATAACCATGCAGTTTATTTGGTGACCCATTTGTAAACATTGGGAATGCTTACACAAGAACACACTAAACATGTATGGTTCCTCTGAACTCTGGTGAGTTTGTTTTTAGTTCATAGTGCGGAAAATTATATTAGGGAGAGGTGGCTGTAGAAGTAAACTGCTTTGCCGTCTGTACCTAAACATACAGTAGCAGTACATGAATGTCCCCATTCCCCATTTAGAACCAAACATGATAGTTTCACTGTCTCTTTTTATGTCTGGATGGGTTTTCTCCAGGAACTCAAGTTCACACCACCTACATAAAACATGGACCTTACTGTATGTAAAAGGAGAACAGCAGCCATTGCTTCTGAGAGGTTTCCCTGTTGGCATCTGCGAGGGAGGGGTCAAATGCAGACCAAACGTGTACCTTAACTAGGACTAGAAATAGGACTTCTAGAAATTTGACTGCTCCCATTCAGATCAATGGGAATCTAAGATGTTATTAGATTTTATTTAATGATAATGATAATGAGTCTTTATTCGGACAATATAAAATAATATAAATAAATACAAACAAACAAAAAACACACAAAAAAAACCTATATGTGTACAATGTATGTACAATTTTTCCCCTTAAGGAATAAATAAAATAAACAATCATGTCCGAAAGGGAGCAGGAAGAAGTATAAATACTTATGTAACCCCGCCCCCTTTTCTACTTTTAACAAAACCACAACAAAAAAACCTTTCGACTTCCCTTTACTACCTCAAGACTTAAAGATTATCCAACAACAACACACAAGAAAATAATCAAATCTTCATATAAATATTACAATGCTTCTGTTGGATATCTACAAAACAACTGTCTTTTAAATAATTTTTTGAAATTATGAATATTATGGCAAAGTTTTAAGCAAGCTTCCATACAATTCCATAATTTTACTCCGCATACAGATACACAAAAACTTTTCTTTGCTGTTCTAGCATAAGGCACTTTGAAATTAAATGTTCCTCTTAAATTATAAATTCTTTCACTTTCACAATAAAGCCTTTGAATGCTTCCTGGTAATTGTTTTCTTTTAGCTTTATGCATGACTTGTGCAGTTTGGTAGGATACTAAATCATTTAGTTTGAGTAGTTTTGCATGAATAAATAGTGGATTGGTATGTTCTCGATAGCTGGCATTGTGGATAACTCGTATGGCTCTTTTTTGCAGATTGACCAAAGGCTGTACTGTAGAAGTGTAGTTGTTTCCCCATATTTCCGCACAGTATGTGAAATATGGCAAAACAAGTGAACAGTAAAGCATGCGCAATGAGGGATGATCCAGAACACATTTGACCTTGTTGAGTATTGCTACACTTTTGGATATTTTGTTGTGGATGTATTTTATATGTGCTTTCCAATTGATCTTTTCATCTATAATCACTCCTAAAAATTTGGTTTCCTTTACATGCTCTATGTTTACTCCTTGTATTTGTAAATGTACCTGTTTGTCTTTATTGACATTTCCAAACAGCATTAATTTAGTTTTGTTTAAGTTTAAAGATAGCTTATTATTGTCAAACCATATTTTAAGTTTCAACATCTCATTTTCAATATCAGTAATTAATTTCGATAAATTATTTCCACAACAGAATAAATTTGTGTCATCTGCAAATAAGACCGCTTTAAACAAACTAGACACTTTACACAAGTCATTTATGAACAGAATAAATCATTTTGGTCCTAACACAGACCCCTGTGGCAGACCACACACCATGTCCACTTGTGTAGAGCAGTGTTCTCCTAACTTCACAAACTGAGTTCTTTGTTTTAAATAGCTGTTTATCCAACTTAAAGCCACACCCCTAATCCCATATTGTTCCAATTTTTTAAGTAATATTTCGTGATTTATTGTGTCAAATGCCTTTTTTAAATCTATGAATATGCCAGCTGCAATTCTTTTCTGGTCCATGTGGTTAGTTATTTCTTCTATTGAGTCCATCAGAGCAAGTAGTGCTCTGTAGTAGTATTTCATTTCGAACCTGCACAATACATGTTTTTACAATAAAACAGACAAATAACCCGTAACTGGTTCGAAAAGTACTTTTCCACCAGTTTCAGTACCTTTCAGTCTTTCCCTTAGTCACTTTCATAAAGTGTTAAAACTGGTAAAAATAACTGAAATACAGAAAAAAAAAAGTTGGCCGAAATGTGACCAAATGCTGAAAGTAAACAATGCGTTGCTATGGTAACTTCTATAGTTTCTTCTTACTTCCAGAACCAGCCCCATTTAACATTTATGGATTTAACTTCCATAGAATGTTGGTTACAAAGAAACTGAACATGTTTTTGGTTTTAGACTTACTAAAGATTTACTCACATTTTAGAATGAAGGATAATATCATGATAAGATTAAGTTCCGGAACAAAATACAAATAGATACATAAAAAGTAAGACACAAACATGTACTGTCATGCATGTACATTCAAAAACACTTTTTATGTCACATTACACTTTCCATCTCGGAGTCCTGGTAGGTTCGTTTTGCTGACCCGCCATGTCTGACCTGGTTCTGGAGTCAGGATCCTGTGCCCTCTCCACTCTGTGTTGGTGTTGTTTTTCAGATTCCTCTTTGAAGATTACAAAGAACAATGACCTGAACTTTGGCCGCTGCCTGTTTCATATGGCACCATCAGCAAACAGACAAATGGCGATCACATCATGCAAACACAAACATATTGAACCGAAATATTTATTCAGGCCTTTCCTTCAGCCTGACCTCATCTGCCTCATCAACATCTGCAAAGTGCTTTTGTAGAAGCTGTGTGCCTTCACCATGTACCAGAAAGGCTTTCCTTGTTTGTGGACCTTTATCTCATAATCCTGTAAAACAATGCTGCACTAGAATAAACTACTAACTGCACTATCAATGTTAGTGCAGTAAATCTCCTATCCAAACCCCTGACTGGAATCTTGAGTGGAATAGCAATAATATTCAATCAAAAAGCATCTCCCGTAAAGTCAACGTTAGCAACTCAAATCTTATTTCATTTTTAAAAAGAATGCATATTTCTTTCTATGAAACACTGTATTATTATGTACAGCAAGTATTTTTCAACAATGATACATTCAGAATAGTCCCTCCCCTTGGCATAAGACCAGGACAATTTTCTCTGGAACACATTTAAAACACTGACCTCAAGGATTTGAATTTATTTTGACCAATCAGGAAGCTGTGGGGGTTGGCGTGGGCAGGTTCTATATCTTCAAAGAGTTTTACACTCTCGTTAAAATTTGAAAAGCATCTCACGATTGCTTTTATTCACCAACATTTTAAAGTAAATTACTCATTTAGTGACATAGGAATAAGTTATTTACTTTAAAATGTTGGAGAATAAATAGAAACCACCTTGGGCTCTCCAATGTGCATCATTGTTATGTATAGTGGCTATAAATCACACTCTTTCAGCCTCATCAACAAAATCTCTGCATTCATGCTTGTACTATCTGCACAAGCATCATAAATCAGTTTAAATCATGATCAGAGGCAACACATATTTTTGTGCAAAGAGCGAGTGTGGAAAATAAAGGAGAAGTAAACTGAGAGCAAACTGAAAGTCCTCTAATGGAGAGGAGGGTCAAACCAGAAGGGCTTAGCTAATGCAATATTTTGGAAGATTCAGGCAAAGCTGAAGGTTAAACCCGTAACCAAGAAAAAACAAATGCAACACATGATCTTAACTGAAACGTTTACAATACATGGATTTGCGGCTCATCTGTAAATGTGGGATATGTGGATTTCCACAGCATCTGTTCTGAGTAAACATCCTCACATAATCCCATTAATGTGGTGTTACATGAGTCTACTCCATTAACTTCCACACACACGTATACGCTCCAGAGCAGCAGCCTATTGTGCAATAAAGAGAGGAGTGATGTAGAGCTGCCAAACATATGTATAATTTACTATACTGTATACTGTATGCCTCACCAAGCATATAACATAATGATCCAATCCACTCTATTTGGAAAGCACATTTTCCAACCATTAAACAATTTCTGAAGTGCTACACAATACGTTCAGTCACATGTTTGCAAAATAAGACTTAATAATCACAGTAAAAGATATTAGAGGTACAGTAGCTAGGAATATAAACATAGAAATACATTGCATACAAGTTAAAAACAATCCATACCAGTGCATAAGCAAATGAAATTAACTGCTCTGTAGAGTGATCAGCTGTTATTGCTTTGAACGCTTTGCATTCAGTAAACCAGGAAAACAATCGGCTCGGACTTCCTGCTCGGACTTCCTGCTCGGACTTCCTGCTCGGACTTCCTTGCTGTATCCCTGGCCTGCTTTGTGACTCATATCTTAACACATTGATCATGTGTTTTTCATTTTACCCACATAACTGCACATTTAACGCTGGGTACCTCCCTTTCAAATCCACAACAAAATTAACTATGTCATCTAACTTGTTTTGAACTCTCAGAACAGTTTTTATCACTAGATTTTGAATGCACACATTTTTCAGCCAAGCAGCTCTCAACTCAAAGAGTCAAATAGTGTCTTAAAGGGCTCTTACTCACAAATATACTAAAAAGATAAAATGTGTAAGATGATTTGTCTACAAACTATAACTTTCAGAAAACTCTTTCCGTTGGGGATAAACAAAACTTAGGTACCCCAGCTTTAAGTTACCCCTGGTGTGATGAATACCGTCTCAATGACACTCACTCACATGCCGCAAACCACTCAGACCCATGTGTCGTCTCGTCATCCTGTTTTCACGCTCAGGTTTATTTTGGTAGCTAACGTCCCAACGTGCAGGAAGGGGAACCTAACTGTTCAATCTGTGAGGGGAAATTCAAGGGAAAATACCTCACTGTGGAATAATATTAACAAGTCCATATTTGGCACCAGGTCTGCACGAGGCAAAGTATAAACAAGCACCAAAGTCAACAAGAGACTTTCCACCGCCATGGCGCCGCTTGATAGAGTTCTGAACCAGGGCAAGTGTTTCATTTGGCAACAAGCTGAATAGATCATTAAACAAAGAAGGCTCCTGACTCAACTTCGAAACATTCAACACACAAGTTGATATCATTCGTATTCATCAGTAAGCAGTTTATTTATATACCGCCTTTCGCAGACCAGGATCACAAACCGCTTCAAACATACAGTAACAATAAAAGTCTGTTCCATGAGATAAATATACAGAATAATTGGTTCCGACCATGACTCCTCTCATAATAAAATTCAAAATAGCAATTGTAAAACACAAAAAAGTGTATAGGCCTCAGACGGGCCAATTGTTATTTTTCTAGCTTTTTTCTTCCTGATATGTTTGCAATAGAGCGTTCATGATTTTGCAAGGATTCAGACCAGAGTGGAGAGGATTCATGGTCGGAACCAAGCGGATCAGGCAAAAATACACTCAAGGACTGCTAACTTTTCAGAGAGAAAATGGTCCGAACCAAGCGGCCACTTCACCTCTGCTGCTGTGACGTGAAAGTTATGTTATTATTACTATTGTTAGCGTTAAAGCATAATCAATGTATTTGTTTCGTTTGTGTGGATATGTGTTTTTGCTGCTACTGGACACCTGAATTTCTCCTACGGGGATCAATAAAGTATCTATCTATCTGTCTATACAAATCCAAAGGTGAAGAGCCACAGCCTGGAAGGATCTGTCTCCTCTGGTTTTAAGGCGAGAGCAGGGGACCATCAAAAGGTTCTGAGTGGACGACCTCAGGCTCCTGTTGGAGACATAAGGCTGGATCTTGATGTATTCAGGCGCCCGACCATGAAGAGCCCTGAAAGTCAACACCAGAATTTTAAAATATAATCTCTTTGTGACAGGGAGCCAGTGTAAGGACTTCAAGAAAGGAGTAACGTTGGCTCTCCTGTGAGTGCGGATCAAAAGCCTCGCAGCAGAGTTTTGAACGACTTGCAAATGAGCCAGATCTATAAGAAGAAGAAGAAAGTTGATCAAACATGCAGAAAACTCTCCTTGTTCATTCCTGCACTTTTCTAGTCCAGACTTGAACTAATTATATGAAACTCTGTCAAGAATTTCAAGATAATTTATAGACACGAGAATGAATATAACTGCCTACAAAACCAATGATGCAAATTTGGAACTTGAACTGGTTCTGTGGAAGTATATTTCCTGCAGGCTGATACCGTTATCATTAGATCATTTGACTGCACAACATTCTGCTTGGCCATAAGGCAGCAGCTTGTTTGCATAGTAATAATAAAAGTGAACGGGAAAATAGGAACATAGGAAAGCCATCTGTCCTGGAGTGGCTCAGAGCTCTGCCAATGCTTTTCTGATTCATTGAGAAGGAGAGGGAGTTTGTTTGAAGCCCCTCTTCTCACATGCTCTGCTCACTAAACTCTCAATTAGCAGAGGCTTCTCTGGATGCACAATGAGGAATTTGATGTAACAAATGACAAACATGACACAAAAACAGGCCACTATCATATCGAATGAAAAGTGCCATAACCACAGTTACAGTACACAAAAGAAGCAGTGGTTATGGCAAATCTTCATTCCTTCATCCGTAATCAACTGTCCATCTGTGGGAGCAGATCCCCCTCTCAATATGGGCCTCCCTCACATTTTTCCCACTGTTTTAAATATTTATGGCCATTGGTCATTCTGCTCCCAATGGACCAATGGCTTCTATGTGTTTGTTTTTATTGCATTTACTGATTTTGAACAGTTTCAATCAACAACTTTGCAAATTCCTCAGAGACGACTGCGGTTGTGATTTAGGGCTTTTTTTTTTTTTTTTTTTTTTTTTACCATTATTTGTCTATATTAATTGCTTTTTATCTATTTTTTGTTTATTTCATTCCGCACATCTTTATGTTTTGAGATGTATGGTATACTTTATATTTAAAATCACTTTAAATCACAAAATGGATTGGATTATCAAATTAACTCAGTGAATCTGGAGACTTTTTGACCACTTAGATGAATGCTGGTGATGGCTATAAATCAATCAATCAATCATCAATCAAATTTTATTTATAAAGCGCTTTTCATACAAAAAGTGTAACACAAAGTGCTTTACAGTTTAGTTAAAAACAATCCAACATGCCCAGCCCTAAACCCTCCTCCCCACAGACCCCCCAAAACCACATTTATAATTATATATACAATACACACACCCACACACACACACACACACACACACACACACACACATATACACAAGTATAAAGTCATATCAGGTAAAATAGGTAAAACAATAAAAAGAAATGGGGCTGGGAGCAGATGTAACCGGCTGAAGAAGCGTCATCCAAGGAGCCATCTGCACCAGGAGCAGAGAGCCGGCTGCAGCCACAGGCAACGACACAGGACCCAGAGGAGAGAGGGGCCCCAGACCCCACCAGGCCCAGGGCTCAGACCCCATAGGACCCAGAGGAGAGAGGAGGCCCCAGACCCCCACCGGATCCAAGAGCCAGTCCCCCGAAGCCACAGCAGACCCCAGCTCTCAGTGCAGAGGGCTCCTCCAGAGGAAACACTGGGGACACTAAAACAATACAATAATACAATAGAAAGTAGAACAATAAAATGTGAAAATAAAAAGAAAAATGGCAGCTGCCTAATATTGATAATAACAATAGTAAATGGGTAGATACAATAAATAATTAAAAATAGTAAATAATAAAATTAAATAAAAATATAATCTGTCTAAAAACATAAATAGATGTACTAAAAAGCAATAATAGATAATAAATACTAATCAAAAGCTGCTCTAAAAAGGTGCGTCTTGAGCCTACTCTTAAAAATATGAACGTTCTCTGCGGCCCTGAGCTCCTCCGGCAGACTGTTCCAGAGACGGGGGCCGTAGTGCTGGAAAGATGCCTCGCCGTGAGTGTGTGTCCTGACTTTGGGGATGGTTATGAGTCTGCTGCCGGAGGAGCGCAGGGGCCGGGAAGGTTCATAGGATAAAAGCAAATCTGAAAGATAAGAAGGCCCAAGACCATTAAGACATTTAAAAACCATTAAAAGAACCTTAAAATCGATCCTGAAACACACGGGGAGCCAATGCAGCGATTTTAAAACCGGTGTAATGTGGTCCCGCCCCCTGGTCTTAGTCAGGACACGTGCGGCCGAGTTTTGAAGTAATTGTAAACCTGAAATGTTCTTTTTGGGAAGACCAGAGAGCAGGGCATTACAGTAGTCAATGCGACTGGTGATAAAAGCATGAATCAGCGTCTCCGTGTTGGCCCGAGAGAGAATGGGGCAGACTCTGGCGATGTTCTTTAAATGATAAAAACCTATTTTTGTGATGTTCTTGATGTGAGGAATAAAAGTCAGCTCAGAGTCAAAGATTACGCCCAGGTTTTTCACTTGTGATGATGGATTAAAAGAGTGTGATTGGAGTTTCGGTAAAAGTTTCTCTCTCTGGGCCTCAGGGCCGATGACTAAAACCTCAGTTTTGTCCTGGTTGAGCTGGAGAAAGTTTTCTGCCATCCAGGATTTCAGGTCTAAAATGCAGTTAAAAAGAGCATCCATTGGCCTGGTGTCATCAGGAGACATGGAGATGTACAGCTGTGTATCATCTGCATAACTGTGGAAGTCAATTCCATGTCTCCTGATGACACCGCCAAGAGGGAGCATGTACAGGTTAAAAAGGACTGGACCTAAAATGGAACCCTGGGGCACACCACATGTGATTTTATGGACCTGAGAGGAGCAGGTATCCAAACTTACCATGAAGGATCTGTCTGTTAAATAAGAAGTGAACCATTTGTGGACAGCACCAGAGAGGCCGAGGTGTTGTAGGCGTGATAAAAGAATGGTGTGGTCTACTGTGTCGAAGGCAGCGCTAAGATCCAGTAGAACCAACACGGTCACCTTTTTAGAATCATAATTTAGTCTAAAATCATTTAAAATCTTTAAAAGAGCAGTCTCTGTGCTGTGGTTCACCCTAAATCCTGATTGAAATTTCTCTAAAATTTGCTGCTGATCTAAAAAGGCATTGAGCTGGGTAAAAACGAGTTTTTCTAAAATTTTGCTTAAAAATGGTAGGTTGGATACCGGTCTGTAGTTGTTAAAATCATTAAAATCCAAATTGCTCTTCTTCAGAAGGGGTCTCACCACAGCCGCTTTGAAGGCTGCAGGAAAGACCCCAGTCTGAAGAGAGCAATTCATCAGGTTTAAAAGCTCCTCTCTAAAAGATTCATAAAATTACTTAAAAAATGGAGTGGGGACTGGATCTAAAAGACATGTGGTGGGCCTCACTGAGGAGAAAACTTTATCAAGCATCTCAGCATCAACCAGGACAAAACTGTCCAGTGTTTCCTCTGGTGAAGACAAACAATCAGATGTGTTAAAAACAGTTGTGCGGTTGGATAAAATGTTACATCTGATTGTATTTATCTTCCCCATGAAATGGACTGCAAAATCCTCACAGAGGGAGTCTGTGGGGGTTAAAAGAGACATGCTAAAATCAGGGTTTAAAATGGTGTCGATGGTTGAAAAGAGGATTTTTGGATTATTTTTGTTCTGGCTGATTAGTTTTGCAAAGTAATTGTTCCTGTTTTTCCTGATTGTGTTGTTGTAAATTTGCTGTCGGTTTTTATATATTTCGTGATTGATTGTCGTTTTATTTTTTCTCCATCTTCGCTCTGCCACCCTGCACTGTCTTTTCATACTCCTTGCTTCCTCATTTTTCCAAGGGGCTATAGATTTTTGTTGAATGGTTACAATTTTTAATGGAGCAACCTGATCCAGTGTAGTTCTTAGTCTACTGTTAAAATCATCTGCTATAAAATCACAGGGGGCAGGTAAAACCAACTGAGGAGTGTTATTTAGAATGTCCATAAGATTTGCAGCCACTTCAGGGGTTAGAAGACTCAGGAAGACTCAGGAAGTAGTGCTTTGCTTTGGCTCACTCGTTTGAATCATGTGAATTATTTCCGGTCAATAAAACCGCGGCTTGTTGAGATCTAATTCACAATAAAGCCTGCTTAACATGGCCCTTATTCTCAGGGCTCGTCATATGAATTTTAAATGGGCACATACATATACACACACGGGCATGTACAGTATACACACCCACACACACACACACACACACACACACACACGTCTGAGGGTGCTGACGCAGAGCTCTGGGGGGAAACAGGAAATGGAGCATGATGTGAGAGGTCAGCTCTGTCCTACCACGCATCAGCCCTCACCAGCGGCAAGTTCTCTGCACAGTCCCTGACAAACTATCTGACATAATACTGTTTTACTGGAGACGACTTCACCATTCATACTCATGCAACTATTAGTCAAAATGCAAATAGTAATGCTAAGAAAGAAAACGGACAGGTTCTGCTTCTGTTTTCAGGGCTTTAGCTGTTCTCTTAACACTGAAATTCCTCCACTGTTGGACAAATTGAAAACATGTCTCGTCTTGCCTTATTATCATTATTATTTTTATTTTTATCTTTCAAACCAGAAAGATGTGTTTTTTTATTAAACCTTTTGCGAGTTAGAATCTACCAATATCTAAAATATATAAATCAAATCCTTTTCCATCTCCAATACCACCATCACTCATGTTTACACACAGGTGATGCGTCTTGCCCAAGGACATAAAAACAACACAACTAATCTTCTTGGGTCAGAATGATGAAACTTGAAAGGTCGTTGCCATTTTACAGGTAACAATTGAAAACGGTCAGCCAATGCCCCTCAATTTATATCAGTTCAATACAATTCAATTTAATAATGTCATTGTGACTGAGAGCAACGGGACTACATTTAGTACATAAGCAACACCAAATCTTATTTTTCTGTTGTCTAATTACTCATTAAGTAATAATTATCCAAACATATCCAAACCCATATAAATAATAAAAAACCGAATCATGTTTCTTGGGATGTTGGTAACTTCTGAAAAATAACAAAAAAAAAGGAAAAAGAAACCAGCTTTTTATGCTTAATTTTTATTTAGGGTCACACGTTTTAACACAAGAGCATAGCTTCAAGTTCATCTCGAACGTTTTTGTGACTCTGGCCTCCCTGACTGTCCGAGGCCAAGGCAAGAGTAATGCTTGGCACACAAAGTAAACTTTACTGGAATACACTATGTCTTGTGTAGCTGTTGGCAAATCCAGTATTGATGTGTCCTGGAACAAGGTCACTCATTCCACAGTGGATAAATATTTAGGTAAAAGGTGTCTGGTCACTACTGGAAACTGATCATAAAATAACAAACACATGCATATAGTTATGATGAAGTTAACTGGGTCGGGTCGACCCAAGGTACGCAAAGGACCCCAATCTGGCAACCAACACTCTTGGCAGAGGTCTGTGATCGTATTGAAATTAATTATTAAGGTCTGGAAAGGCACTGAACACTCTTTAGCTCTAATATATTTCTATGATGAGCAGAGGAACTATTTCTCTTCCACAGTATCTCGGTAACTACAGACAGTTTCCCGGCAGTGGTGGTTATTGTCAATCGGATCGCTGCTTCGGAAACACTAAAAGTCCCAATGGGTATCTATGGTAACCACTGCCAAAAAAAAGCAGCTGTCTGAGACAGAAGTGTCGCACACATTCAGAACCAGATACACATGTGTGAAACACACAATTCCCCCAAGAACACACACAAAACAAGCTCTCTGCAGCAGTGCAGAGGGAGAGCAGCGTGTCCTCGGATAACCCTGCCTTAGTCATGTGTGCACTGTTGAAAGCACAGACATATTTTGGTGCCTCTGCCCCAACTGGCCACTTCCCAGACTCTCTTTGACACACACACATCTTTCATATGCTCGGCAGGCCTGGCTTGCACTGTGAGCTTTGCCTTCTAATGTCATTCCCAGCATCCATCCTGATGAGATGGGTGTGCTTCAAGTCACACCATTACTTTCTCATTATGGCTACTGTACATTTACTCAGACGTCAGACTGCACATTCTAACGGATCAGATAATGTTAACTCTTTAACCACCAAAGGTGGAATGAAGCAGGAAGTGAATAGTTTTATCACAGTTATATTTTCTGGTCTTCCCTAAAATACTTTGTGTGACACGGATCTATGAAAAACTGGATTCAAAAACTTTATACGTTATAATTTCAATATAAGCAATGACGACCGTCAGGCACAACCTTTAAAACTCAGCCGTACATTAAAGATACTGTAACTATCATTTAAGCCAGAATAGAGCAGAGGTGGTTGAGCCTGATTGAAGTGAATATATGATTAAGTGACGAGGTTGATTTGGAATAAGATTACATCCTTGGTAAATGAAACAGCATAACGAGGGTTTTTGTATGACCTGTACAGGCTTTAGAATGTTTTGAAAGCCCGATTCGGATGGGATTAGTATCACATGGGGACCCCTGGTAATTTGTGATAATCACGAAGGACTTCTGAGATCTTACAGTGCATTCGCACGAGATAAGTAATGTCTGTGTTACTATGGTTTCACTGATATCACAGCTTGATACATCAGCTGACATGTCATAACATCCGCTCCACGCTACCAATATAGGCGAGATGGCTGCTGCAGCTGCTAGACATAATCATCTGAGATTTTGTATACAAGTCTCAGTAAGTAATACAATATAGATGAGCCAACACACATATATAGATTACCTAGAAATCCTAAATATATTACTAATATTCTTTCTTCAAAGATTTCTGTCTGCCTTTTGCCAGTGCTTGACAGTCCCCTCTGTGTGAGGGGGAGGTAAAGGTTCCAGGGCAGACATGGATGTTCACAGGCCTGTGCTCCTGAAGCTGTTCCAGAGGCTCGTGGAGCAGCCAAGCTGGCAGGGCCCGCTCCAGTGGGACCGCGGACTGCACATAGTGATAGTAACAGCAGGCAGTGTTGACGACAGCTAAAGTAACATGCCGCGCAGTGATTTCCTTTCACAACGCCAACTCCCCGAAGAGAAACATACAATGAATCATATTTTGTAGGTCAGTAATGTGCATTCAATTCCATATCTGTTTCCTCCCTTACTTCTTATAATAACACTTTCACTAATACATTTTGAAAGTTGTACATATAGCAGCAATGATATATTAAAAAATGCTTAAAAAAACACTGAAAATTACAATGTTCTCTTTGGTAGATTGTAATTAAGCAGAAGAACAGTCCCTTTTCTTACAGATCTATTAAAGTATTTTTTTTTTAAATCAATATCAAGCTAGGGACTTTCTCCCAAATTCTTAGTATTAGTCATTATTTTCATGGATTGTTTAAAATTACAGTACATTGTAGGTTTGCAGCTCCATGTTTGATACTTTTCTGGACAAAGAACTTCCAAAGCATCCAGAGAAAGACACATGTAATTTGATACTGTGTAGAGATTGTAGAAAAGTGTTGAATGTCCCCAAAGCACCACACGCTGTGAACACAACCAGTGAACAACATGTCTATGTGTGAGACTCTTAAAAACAAAGTGTTTTTTTGGTTTGCTGCAGCACCTGGAGGTCTGGATCAAAGCTCAGGAAAGAGAGAAAGGAAGATCATGCTGTGTTTAAGAAATCTGCTTTGAAACACTAGTGACAAGAGTCAGTAATGAAGGGATACTTGAAAGCCAATCAGCTGCAGGGCTTCTGTTATCACCTTGTGCTCTAAACAAAACAGATGTAATTGAGAGTAAAACAGAAATAATAAACATGTTTTTGTGTAAAGTGAGAAATGGAAACGTTCCTCCACATTGTGCCAAACGACTTTAAGAATTCTAAAATTGCTTTAAATTTCCCAGATTGTTGAGAAATGTTTATGGGCAAGATGGTTTTTATCTAATTCCTGTTTTATCCAAATGTGTTGTGAGCAACATGGCAAATTAAACAACATGGCATGAACCAGAAAAGGTGTGCTACTCAACACTATAAAAATGGCAAAATATAAATACATTATTGGCCTGTGTGACAAAAGTAATGTTTTTTTTTGGATAGTCAGAATTTAGAAATGCCCATGGGCCATGCAATTTTTGGTGTGAAAGCGTTCTTCGAGCTGAAACTATAGATATAAGTAGCGTTTCCACCACAGAAGTTCCTGGTAAAAGGAGCGGGGTAGAACTTACTGGAACCGTCCACTCCCTTGGTCCACTCAGTGTTCGTGTCTCCACTGCTGTAGGACCACTCGGTGACGTCATGAGTTTCGATTGGCGCATAAGTGAAACCTGTGATGGGTTATGCGCCAATCGAAACTCATGACCCATTTGTTTTTTTTACGGTTGTAACCGCTCTGCTGTTTTTGAATTTTCTTATAGTCCTGCTTCAGTTTTTAAAAAACTTTTTACGGCTTGTTTTGGAGTGTGATGAATCCCCGGTGCTTTGAGGAGAAGCTGATATATCTTTTCATTTTGCCGCGATGCCTCAAACCCCGTCTGAATGAATGCCGTGCTGTTGTTTGCTGTTTTCAGTGGTGTCTGCCAGGCCAATGCTGCTGAAGATACCGGTTGTTTTGGTACTTTCTACCTGCGCTAGCTTTAGCCAGAGTACCTTGCATAGAGGAGGGATTCCGTTGGGCCCTGTAAAAGTTCCTGTAAATGGCCCTGTGGGGGAAGTTCCTGTAGAGGAAACACGCACCGACGGGCCGGCTCTGGAAAATTACTATAGAACCATGTTGGAAAGTAAAAATGGAAACACTATTGGTTTTGACATTTTACTGTATGTGCTTCACAGTTTTTCTGTTTGCTTCCTTTTCAGTACTAAACCTGGTCCTGATTCATCTGAGAATGTTTGATCCAACTGCACATTGCCTGTTTGCAATCAAAGGCGTATGTTGTTCAAAAGTGATTTAGTAAAAACATTTCATCTGTGAAACCCACATATGATATAGACTTATTACATGCAAATGTGGCACATGTGTGTTCACAGTAAAGTGTCAATTATAGTATCTAGACTTTAAAAAGGTATAACTCTGAAAAATTACTATCGAAGATTAGAAAAAGATTTCAAACACAGACATATAAAAGAGATATAGTGGATATATATAAAAAAAAAAACAGATACATTTTTGGCAATTCAAAAAAATACAGATCACATTATCAAATTACCCTTGAAAAATTAGATGATTTCTGTCCTTTTTTTTTCAAAAAATGTAACCTGAGAAAAAAATCCCTTTCATACTTACTACATAAAGTAATCACTTTGTTTCTACACTGTCTAAAAAAAAGAATCTATTAATCAAATGTGGACATCTGAAAATATGTAACAAACTTTCACAGCTCATTCCATCAAAAGCATTGCGCCCGTTTCACAAATAAACAGGAGACTTGACTAACGTGTAACACAGTTATGTTCTAGCGACTACTAATGGACATAAGACATGGACATTTGGCTAAATGAAAAACATGGATATATCTTCTGATTATCAAAATAAAATATAGAAAAACGAAAAATACCCTTTTGCATGGAAAATAAAGACGGTGAAATCCGAGGCACTCTGATAAAAGTCCTTTAATGCAGAAGGGACCAACGCGTTTCGGCCACGCAGGGCCTTCCTCAGGGCAATGTAAAAAACATTGAATAAACGGGTGTTAAAATAGACAAATGACATCCACTGAACTAGTCACCTGACACACAAGAACAACCTCTATTGGATGAGACATTGAAGGTAAGCGTTTGATAGGACCAGTGACGTACACAGGACTCGTCACATGATAAAGTGTAAGACCAATGACTTCCATAGGACTCGTCACATGATAAAGTATATATATCCTCCCTTCATTCAAAAAGAATGAAGGAATGAAGGGAGGATATTCAAACATATGCAGACACTACAAGGTATGCTACAAAGAACAATGTTACACACAAAGATATATAAACAGACACATTACCAGAGGGGCCCCTCAAAAAATACCTTGTCAAATTGACAAAATATAATGCAAATTATAAAAACACTGAAAAGTCAACATCCTCATTTAACCCCGGAAAAATAGTGGCTTTGTGTTTATCAATCCAGAACGTTATCAAAATAAAATGTTTGGCCTTCTGTCACATTTTTGTACCCTTTAGTGTGAACAATGTCATATACTAAGTATTTAATCTAATCTATTTTACCTAGTTTCGCCTGAATTTGTTTGCAGTGAAAACAAAAAGAGAGAAAGGGTTTCCTCTAAACTGCTGTGCACTTAGCTCCAGTCAGAGATGGCATCACAGAAAAGGCCGTGGCTCAGGCCCCTGCTGTGCGGCTCCATCCACAGGAGTATGAGATCTTCGATAGGTCACACAAATCACATGTTCTCTATAAATACTCTGCTATCCTCTGCGCACATGACAAGCACAGACAGCTGCTCTCCACTTTCATACAGCCGTGTGACTGTAATCATAGCCACATTAGCACAAGTGTCGTGTGTTTACTCGTCTAATCTCTTTAAGACACGCTGCCAAGGAAAAGTTATCTGGTGATATCATTTCTACTCATTATTCTTACTCATTATTGACCTTTTACTGGGTTAGACTGAGACTTCAGGATCTGTTTTTTCAGGGGAGTCCTGGCTCCTGACAGGTTGGTGAATGAGAGTGGCGTCAGGAGTTACAAGGGAGATATTGTACTTTTTTTGTGGTTTGGAAAAATGGAGCACCAGGAGGAAACCTACTCAAACACAGGCAGAAAATGAAAACTCACAGAAAGGCCCTGTCTGGAGGTGGAATCAAACCCATAACCTTCTCGTTGTTACAGGCCAGGCATGTTGACTAACTTACGACTGCATTTAAATCTGGAGAGCCTAAAGCATTAAATTAATGTATTCATTCTTTGTTTGGCACTCTTGGCCCCGGCTGCGGCACGTTGTCTGAAGAACATTCCTTGTGTGCCACTTATAATCCCCCGGGACCTAGGTACTGGTGGTAGCATAAGCCCTAGGTACTGGTGGTAGCATAAGCCCTAGGTACTGGTGGTAGCATAAGCCCTAGGTACTGGTGGTAGAATAAGACCTACAGTAGGTACTGGTGGTAGCATAAGACCTAGGTACTGGTGGTAGCATAAGACCTACTGTAGGTACTGGTGGTAGCATAAGACCTAGGTACTGGTGGTAGCATAAGACCTAGGTACTGGTGGTAGCATAAGACCTACTGTAGGTACTGGTGGTAGCATAAGACCTAGGTACTGGTGGTAGCATAAGACCTAGGTACTGGTGGTAGCATAAGACCTAGGTACTGGTGGTAGCATAAGACCTACTGTAGGTACTGGTGGTAGCATAAGACCTAGGTACTGGTGGTAGCATAAGACCTAGGTACTGGTGGTAGCATAAGACCTAGGTACTGGTGGTAGCATAAGACCTAGGTACTGGTGGTAGCATAAGACCTACTGTAGGTACTGGTGGTAGCATAAGACCTAGGTACTGGTGGTAGCATAAGACCTAGGTACTGGTGGTAGCATAAGACCTAGATACTGGTGGTAGCATAAGACCTAGGTACTGGTGGTAGCATAAGACCTAGGTACTGGTGGTAGCATAAGACCTAGGTACTGGTGGTAGCATAAGACCTAGGTACTGGTGGTAGCATAAGACCTAGGTACTGGTGGTAGCATAAGACCTACTGTAGGTACTGGTGGTAGCATAAGACCTAGGTACTGGTGGTAGCATAAGACCTACTGTAGGTACTGGTGGTAGCATAAGACCTAGGTACTGGTGGTAGCATAAGACCTAGGTACTGGTGGTAGCATAAGACCTAGGTACTGGTGGTAGCATAAGACCTAGGTACTGGTGGTAGCATAAGACCTAGATACTGGTGGTAGCATAAGCCCTAGGTACTGGTGGTAGCATAAGACCTAGATACTGGTGGTAGCATAAGACCTAGGTACTGGTGGTAGCATAAGACCTAGATACTGGTGGTGGTGTAAGCGTGAAGTTTTGATGGGAGCATACGCTCAAAGGTCTAAAGAGGAGGTGGCGAGGCGTGAGTAAACGAAACTGACTGCGGAACAAACTCCTTAATAGGCTGGAAAAGGGTTAGTTGTTGGGAAGTTACTGCTATTAAACCTCAGGCTTGATTGGGGGAGGTTGGCAGCGCTGTGTGATAGGCTGAGGTTGAAAGGGGCCGGCTTGGATGGGCTGCAGCAGGTAGCCTACCAGAATGAATTTCCGTATGCTGCACGTTTAGTAATGGGCTGTCTTGTAACTTTCTTCCAGTGGATCAAATGCAGAAGAGTGTAAGGGCATGGTCACATAGGTTTTTACAAACAAACTAGGTCAAGTGGCCCGGATCGTCGCCACAGGGGTGTGAGAACGGCACGTTGTCTGAACCGTGCCAGGGAAATTGTGCTATAGTACAACACTCGGTCCAGCTGGTGGCGCTAATACTAACACCAGAGACTACCTCGTTGCCCTGGTTGAGATCCGCTTCTTTTCCTGTTTACATTCTGTTACTGTAGCTAACAGCTACAGCTACAGCTACTGTAGCTAACACCTCAGTACGGACCGCGTTGTTTAGGGAAAGATACATCTCACACTCGTCCAAATTGCTCTGATGCAAAGTGCAGCAGTTCAGTGGGTAAAAATGTGTGTGCACACGTGTGTGTTTGTGTGCGTGTGTGTGTGTGTGTGTGTGTGTGTGCGCCACGGACGCGGACACACACACAAACACACTCACACACTCTTTAGCAACGAGCGTAAGAGCGCTGAGAAATGAATGAATGAGAATGAAGGAATGAAAAGAGTGGCGTATGAGCAGAGCGACCGCAGACAGGGAGGTTACAAGTGTGTGTGTGTGTGTGTTCTGGTGATTAAATAAAGACTGATTCTTGAATGTCTGAAGTGTTACTGCAATAGCACCACACTGAGAGCGAGGGTCAGGACCATGGATCTATAATAATAACGGTCAGGACAGAAGAGAGCTATACCCATACGAAACACTTTTCTTTGGCCCTGCAGAGAGACACTCCCCCAGCGCCCATCGACATTACCTCTTCCTGCGTGTCACAGGAAGACGTAATGTGACGCACAATATCAAGTCCCCACCACACCTCATCCCCCACTCCCCACCACCCGCGACACCACACTGACCCCCCTCATCTGCGCTGGGAAGCGGGCCCTGGCCGCAGTTTTTAACCGGGCTTTAGGCTGCGCATGTGACCGCAGCCTAATTCAATGTATGTTCAAGCTAATGCAGTCAGCAGACCATCTGATATGCATAGCGATGAGTGTACAGTAAAGATGTAATGCTGCAGTTATATTTGGACCATCTACGTAACACTCACACAGAGTGTGAATTCTTCCTTTAAGCCGCTCATATGAAACCAGGATAATTGTGTATCACACTCCATTTGCTCATGAAGGAGTTTCCTAAATCATATAGTTTCAAAGACAATGGATCTCCAACTACTGAGAGAAGTTCTTTCTTTCTACAATGGATTCAATGACAGAATACTTACATGTCACTTTCTTGAGGTTTTGATAAGTTAAAAGGAAATTACATAATTTGATTTTGAAATAAAGTGTACCTTTTCTTTTCAGGCATTCTTGCAAAGCAAGTATTTTTTTACTTCCCTTAAACAATCACATATTCAGGTGATATGTATTTGTTTTTGGACAATTTCGAAGAGTGTGAGTATATATTTTATCCCAAAATATACTGTATTTTGGGATATTAATGCATGTTTTTTGACACTGACAAAAGTTAGGGAAAAGCCTTCCTGTAAGATCTCAGAGTTGGTTGGCACTTTGATGGAAGACTTCTAGCCTGGAAAGTGCTAAACTGTTGCTGTACTAGCAAGACATTTGGAGGGGCCGATTGCTCAGATGGACAGCCTCGCTTCCGTTAGTCTGCCCCAGTGCAGCTGTGGCTACCGTAGTTTATCACTCCCATGTGAAACGTCTATGAGTCTCTCAAAATTTCAAAGTCAACTTTATTTGCATATCACTTTTATAGCAACACCAGCTGCCCCAAGTGCTTCACAGGGACAAAAGATAAACATAAATAAAAATAAAAACAAACTGCGTAAAGTAGATGCAAAAATACATGTAAAAAGTAAAACTAGGTTGGTGTTAAAAGCTAAGGCTTAAAAATTATCCAAAAAGCACCCTTGTTCCTATATATTGGTTTCCAAAGTATCACAATACCTTATCATATCTTTAACCATAAACACTTGAGATGATCCATCTCAATGCGGCTATCCTCAAGTAAATACATAAGAAACAATGTTGATGTGGCTGCAATCTGTCCGTAAAAAAAAAAAAATCACAATTTTGAATTTGAAGAAAAAAAAGCCTCCCCAAACAGTATGCCCGAGCTGCTTTCTATGCAAAAGTGCCCTGTGAGAGAGCGCAGTGTTATTAAATGCATATTCATGAGGTACGCTCCTAAAATGCGGTGGAGAGGAGTGGTGTCTCTTTTAGCCTGTATCTCTCTGCATGGCTGCCCTTTACCCACTATCAAAGCAACCTTGAAAAGATCTCTGTGTACACGTGTCCACAGGGCTCGTAAAAGGCCACCGACTTTCCTTCCAACAGCGTAGTCACCACGCAGCTAGCCTGTACCGGTTGAGTAACTTGATGATTGCAGTAAATGTTGCACTTTGTCCCTCTTCAATGTGTTGTACTTTGTCACAGAGCATAATGTAAAGGGAATAATCTAATCTCATAATGATTCATACATAATTGAGTGACAGGATAGCTCAGCATTTTACAGTGGTTTAAACTATTCAGATGTTTTGTAGAATACACAGTACTTTATACTTGCCTCTTTTTTGCCAAATGTAAAACTTCTACACCTCTTTTATTATTATTTTCAAGATAGAGATTATATACTTGTTGTCTGATGGCTGATGCTAGAGTTAGAGTTTTTATTTTATTTGAATTAGTACAGCTATTGTTCATTTAACTTGTGCTCCTCTTTCCTACTGTTCTATAACTTGTGATCCAACACCGGAATTTCCCCACTGTGGGACGAATAAAGGATCTCTTAATCTTAATCTTAATCTTAACACTAATCATCCTTAGCCTTCGGTCCAGCTTTGCTTCACAAAAGACAAATGCAAACATAACTGTACAAACTTGGATCAGAAAATCAACAAAAAATAATAATATATAAACTCATAACATAACACATAATGAAATAATGATAAATCATAAAATAACTTACACAGACTCAGTAACAGTATTAATATATACAAAGCTGGATTCAGTGATATTGAATCATTTGTTTAAATTACCCCCACAATACCAAAATGCAGGGGCTGTGCAGCATTTTAAGATACTATTTGTTCACTTGTTTATAGTTTATAGTTTGACGGAAAAAAATCACTGTTGTATTTGATCTTAAAACAACAGAAACAGACAGCTCACGGTTTAATTCACTAAGCCAATGGTAACAATCTAGTGACCTACTGTGACACTGTAAAAAACATGTTGCTGTTCTTCGGTCTACCTTTGAATACGCTGAACTAGAAAATTATATTACAAATGGCATTTTCACTTTTATACATGCAGGCGAAAATAAAAACATGTATTGTTTTTGTTGCACATTTTAACAAAAGTACATTGTACTGTGACAGTGGTATTAGTAGTCTTTGCATAGAGTTTTTTCATAAAAAAAACCACTAGGCTATATTAGGCCAAATTAGGAACGTATGTGTCTTGCATGTAAAGAACAAAGAAAATGGAAAATTTAAAATCATAAAAAAAAAATAAAAAAAATGCCATCACAAAAAGTTGTTGGTGCATACAATAATGTTGAAACCATACACTGTAAGTTGAGACATATTGTCCCGAAATACTTCTCACAGTTGACACCTGGCAGTACAGCCTTTTAAAAGCCTAACTCTCCACACCATTAGCAGAGTGGATGCGTGTTGTGTAAACCTCACACTGCATCTCCATGTGTGTAAATCACTCATTTTATTGACGAGACCAATTACATGCAAGCTGGTGCTGCTGATTCATTTACTCGTAAATGATTCCCCTGCGACGGTCACCACGAAGCATCGACTCCTTTGCACAACGCCAGCAGCACTTAGCTCTGTGCATCTCGCCACGCCCTGCTTTATGTGTCTTAGACCAGCCTCAAGATTAATGGAGACTCTTCATCTCTAATTGTTGACTTTCACTGTTTGGTTATGCAGTGGCACTTACGAGTGTATGTTGCTTTAGCGTGTGGGAATTGTACTTTTGTATTTTGCCTTTAATACAGGCCGTATGTTGACAGTGAACGGAAATGTCTTTGTTGGAGGGTGCTTGTAAGGATTCCCAAAGGGCTATAGAACCTACAATAAATATTTTACAACACGTCAATCCACTTCCAATCATAATGGCCCTGCGTGTCATGGAGGGGGACTGCTGGGAGCAGCGGGGTCTGGGTCAATGTCTCTCTTAATGGCCTCTCATACAGTATCCCTAATGATAAAAGATGACAAGTTTAAGTCCACAATACCTGAGAAATTGAACTGACAGTGACAAATCTTAATAGAACCATATTCATGCAATTGTTTTATTTGATTTCTCTAACTACGAAAGAAAAGTAAAAAAAAAATCTACATTTTACTTCATAAAGCTTTTTTATTTACTTTATTTATCCAGGAAGGTCCCATTGGGAAGGCATTCAAGAAGACTAAAAAAATGATGTCTCCTTTAAAATTAACAGCTGAATTCTTGTTCATGCTTGTTTGTCTGTATACTTGTATTGTTTAATAAATATATAAAATGTTTTTCTTGAAATTAATATAGTATTTTATTGTTTACATTAACACAATATTTGTTTTAAAGGGACAGTGTTTAGTATGCACTCCTAGTCATCTTTTAATGTAATTACAAATACAATCCAAATTTTATTCCTGTCTGTGACATACATAGCATATCAGAATCAGAATCAGAATCATTTTTATTGCCACGTAAGTAACAGAAGGTCACAGACTTGGAAACAGTAATTACTGATGCAGTCCACTTGCTGAAGTTAAATAGTACAAACTCTGAGTGTTATGTATGCCTACGTATTACTGTACCTGGTTTCATTCAAAAAATCATGGTGTCTTTTGTGTGTGAATTTTTTCTAAATCTAAAAATTATAGCGCCGAGAGCGCTGCTCTCTGATTGGACATTCTGCTTAAAAATTGTCAACATAAATATGTACACCATGTTCATCTTTTGTTTTTTTTAAGAATAATTCTACTTTTTTACTTTTGTACATGTTGATTTATTTTGAAAATAATTTTGTGCTGTTAAATGAACCCAACCTCACAAATTGTGTTATTGTCTTAAAGATGGATTGAAACCAACAACTTTCTGAGTATATTAAAATAACTTGTTCTAACAAATATCTCTAATCCCACCACTCCACATTCGCTGGAGTCAAACAGGAAAGAACCTTGACATGACCTCTCCCCTCCTCTCCCCTCGTCTTGGTCCGACCCTGCTCTATATACGGTCTGCAGCAATTTCAAGCACAAAGTCTTAATGGTGTAATATTTTCTCCATTTTCTCCCAGCCTCCCTCCGTCATGACAAATCGCTGACAAGTGGGGGGTGCCATTACAGACCCAAGTGCTGCAAAGTGAGCGACACATATTTAGGCGCCATTATTGTTGAGCCTTTGCGGAATGGTTTTGTTCTGGGTGAGTTATTACACAGAAACCATCTCCTATAAGTAAACACCCATTTGGGAAATAAACTCTGCCAGGGTTTAGCTGTGCCTTAGAATGTGTTTTTTTTAATATGTGACCTCTATAGGCTATATATTTAAAAGTCCATCCACATGTCCATACCATGTCTTCAAAGCAACTAAATATGCTCTGACCTCTGTGAAAAAAATATGTGTCGAAACCACAAAACATGTTTTAGAGTAGAGGCAACTGCTCTGTCCTTTGAGCTGACAATGCTTTTATGCACTTAGCGGGGGGAGAAATGTACGCATAAAAACGCATGACAAACCAGACAGCTCTGCTCTCTTTATATCTCATGGATAGTGTTTTAGAGGCAAGAACTATTTGTCCTATTTTTCCAGCCTAAACCTTCAATCTGTGTTGCTTTTGCCACAACTATTTTAATTTTCTGCCAAAAAGGAAATCATATTGCAAATAGCGCCAACAACCCATTTGATAAGACTGTATGGAAAAAATGTGTAGGTGTATATATATATGAATAGATAACTAAGTATTTTCTTTTATTTATACATCGCATTTGATGGAGCTAGGTCACTCATGGAAATGTGTTTGAATTAATAAATGTATTGGCAATGTCAATTTGTGCATGTACACAGTATTTATGCAGGTATACAGTAGATAGAGAAAAATTAAATAGTACAAAATTTGTATTATTCACATGAAAAAAAGTCCCCTCCACAAATCCAGACTCTTTAACTGAGCTCTTAGAATAATCAATGACTCTTCTGGCCACCCTGGAAAAATGTTCCAGCTTCTTCCCTCTGGCAGAGGATATTGTCCGTTGAGATGCAGGACATCTCATTTTGCTAACAGCTTCTTTTCACAAACTGTTATCAGTTTAAATGAAGCACTTTACTTTTGCACTTGTACTGAAACGGTTACAGTTGATCGATTTGTTACCTGCACTGTTTTATTTCTGTACTTTTAACCTTGTTTATGTACGTACTTGTCTTGTGCACAGTGGGGACTTTTGCAAATGTATTCCAATGTGGTTTTACTGCAAATTGCAATTAAATAAATCTGAATCTGAATCTTTTCTATAGTTAAATTTTACTCTGAAAATTACTCCAATGTGATAAGAATATTTATGTATGTATTTATTTATTTAAAAGGAACATTATATTCATACATAGTTACAGCAAAAGATACAACTGATGGGAAATAGAGGGTTCAAATGTTAATTTACTTCTGTAATTGAACCACAAATGTGAAACTAATATAGGACAGACTAATTTTACAGAAAGCAAGATGTATCAAGCCTTTATTTGTTAGAATATAATTCAGCTTGAAGCAAATGTCTGTTACTTTTTTTTTCTTTCAAAGAAAGCACCAGTTTTGCCAAGAAGCTAAGGAGAAGGCCTGCAATAGATATATTGTTCTAATTGTCAAAAATATTCATTATTTTTTATTTATCTTTTATGTACAGTTTTAATCCAAAATTGAACATAAATACAGACATAATAGATAGAACACTAAACTAAACTAAAGAAAAAAATGAAAAATGCGTTGTTCTAACTGAAAGATAACCAACTATTAAGCATGACATGTGCATGGTTAATAGATTGTCTTGAGGAAGATAGAAACCGCCCCTAGTGCTTGAAATGTTTTGAAATTAGCATAACACAAAGTGACACTTCAATTGACCTATTTAGTTATTTCTAAAATGCCACCTCTTGTTGTGTTTGTTTGTGCTGCGCTGACCTCTATACATCTGACAGAAACCCCATGAAGCTGTCAGGCTGGACAGATAACTGCGTCTCCGTTGACTGCTCTTTAAAGTCGACCCCCCCAGCTTTCTTTACTCAAGTTTCGTTGCCCGGTCAGCAGCTATATGTCACTTACGTCTGTGGCCTTTTTTTGGACCAGGGGCAACCTAATGAGAGGGATTTCCTGACACTGCCTCCCACCTGTGCTTCTCAACTTTTGACAACACAAAGCCATCCCATTTATTTGATGAATGTGGGATTAAAAGTGACATTTAAAGCTGGGGTACCTAACTTTAAAAGCACACACAAATTACATAATATGCAAAAAAGTCCATAGTTCCGGGGTCTCAAAACATTCTGGTTCTTTCCCTTGTTTTAACATGTACTGTATGTATTGTTAACCTCTGCCATATATTCAGTTCAGCTTTTTCACCCAAAATGCACCAGCTTTCTTCATATGTAATCAATCAATCAATCATTCAATACATCAACTTTTATTTGTAAAGCGCCTTTCCTGCACAACGTAACACAAAATGCCTCACAAACCATTTCACATCAGGCGTAAATCATAGATATTAAAATCTACAAAAACATTAAAATCCCACAGGATATGTCAAATGTTTTCTAATAAGCTAAGGACAGCATGTTGTGGATCTGATTAGTTCACAAAATGTTAGTGAAACAATAGTTGGGACAAACACAATGCATTGATGAAAAAATAACATAAACCCTAATCTACCCGACATGTATGTATTTTCGCACAAGGCAGGGTTGATCTGATAGTATACAGGTAAATTCAATGCATATCAACATATAATGTGAAAATAATATAAAATAGATTTTGTGCAAAGTGAGATATTGTTATATTTGATACACTGAGGACTTGATGACTTCAATCAACTAACCGCCAACCACAACAATGCAGTTAGCATTTAGGAAAAAAATATGGCATTTTCTCTTATGGCACAAAAACGCTTTTTGGCACCACACATTCCCAATACTTCAAAGGAAAAATAGAGTACCTGCTGACATGCGGAAGCTATTGGTATAAAAAAAGGCCCAAAATGCCACTCACACCTGGCTCCAAGTCCTCAGTTTAATTTTTTGAGTTTCACCTGTGCAGTAACCTAATCATCCTTGTCGGATACTCTTATGCAAACCAACAATAAATAATTATGTCTTCTAAAGAAAAAGAGGATGAAAATAGACTCTCAGGATGTCATTTCCCCCCCTTTATAATCTGGTGACACACAAAGACAACAAAAGAAAAGAATGTGAAAGCCTTGAGAAAAGACATCTCTATCTGGGCCATTGTGAAAAAGACGTAATGCCTGGACCTGGACTTGAACCTTCCTAAACAGGAACACTTATGAGTGTGTTTGGGCCCCCACCGTCTTTCCTCTTTGGTGGGCAGTACGTATACAGTGTGACAGATGGGGGCACTAAGAATAGGGCTTTATGATGTGGCCGTGTAAACATGCTGGTAAAACCTTACAAGGAGACCAAGCTGGAGGTCAGGGAGAAAGCTTGTGACTAGAAGGTCATTGACTGAAGTGAACAAACAAGGTTATAGGAGTGGCAGATTTCATTCACAAGATCCTCAAAGATTGCTGAACACAATTCATTCATAAAGTAGTTTACAATGACAGTTAGCCCATCAATATTTATTATATGATCATAAACAAGTGCAGTGATAAACTACACTGTAGAGATAGTGGGGTGAAAACCGTCTGCAATTGTTTAACTTACTTGCTAGCACATTGAATATTGAAATTCATTGTGTTGTTTGAAATAAAAAAGATGATACAAGGGCAAACAACATTTATGAAGGAAAGTTAGGTTTCTCAGCTTTAATTCATTGTTGAGGATTGTATCAAAAGAATGAAATGTGTCAATGCGTAGATACCGTATGTGGTTTGTGTATACAGCAGAAAATGTGATGCAAATATGTATATGATTAGCACTTAAACATTGGACTTGTATACGTGCAAGAGATATTACATTGTGAACATTCTAGATAAAGGATTAATATTTCCATGAGATAATATGTGGTATCAATACATTAACCATAACCCAAAATAATGCCTGTTTAATCATTTATCCCTGCTTTACCTGTAATATAGTAATGGCCCAAATAGATTCACTTAGCTGGAAATACAGCCACTGTGATTCATTCAGATACAGGCATCAGTTAGGTCACGATTAGGGCAACAATATTCTTGCAATTTAGTTATGAATCTGCAAGTGCACATACCTCTCTTAAAGGAAATAAAAGAGAAAAGAGTTGCCGACACTCCAGATTATTATCACGATCAGGAGCCAAAACCTAAATATTTCTACCACCGAGTAAAAAAGAACATCAAACACAAATAGATGTTGAAGACATCCATCCATCTATTTTTGCGGGGGCAGCTTTCTGAGAGAGACTTCCCTATCCACACACAATTCCTCCAGCTTATCCGTGGGAATCCCGAAATCCCAGGCCAGCTGAGACAGTCCCTCCAGCGTGTCTTCCCCGGGGCTTCCACCCATGACCCGATAAAACATGCCAGGAACACCTCCCCGTCTTGGAGGCATCTGAAACCATTTGTGCCCACAATACAAGCACTCTCTAATGACAAAATATTCTGTCATTACCCAAAGCTCATGACCACAAAAAAAATTAAAAAAATAAATGGAAGAATCTCATCATTAGCATCACACTTTTTGTTATAAACATGATGATCGTTGTTGGTGGTTGAGGCACCGTGGTCCAAACCCAGTGAAAATCACCTATATGAGCATACTCGTATAGGTGTGTGTGTGTGTGTGTGTGTGTGTTTGCTATGGCCAGATGGGTCACATGTTATTGATTCTGTGTGTCGCAAAAGTACTAATACAGCTTGACAGAGAAAAAAAATTACCCAACATTAACCAAGATTGTCCTGTACTTTTCTCCATCAACCGTTCCATCAACTCTAACAATCTTCCCTGACCCTGCTGAAAAAAAACAACCCTAATACAATACATAACAGCATATTCCACATACTATCATTTGTCGAAACTCGAATAATATCAATGAAACGTGATGTTCGTCCAGACCTCTGATTGCGCTGAGACCTGTTGAATATCACAGCAGAACCTGCAGGGGGCGCTCACATGAATTTCCTGAACACAGACAGTCCTGCATGAGCTCCAGCGGCGGCAGAGTTCTCAAGTCATGCACCGGCGACAGAATTTTTTTTATTATTCGTTTATTACAGAAATAACAATGTGAATAAACATTATACAAGATACAAACAACAGGACATTTTCAAAGATAATTCCCTCTGTGCGCATGCCTGACGACGGTTGCTACTGTATGTTGTCATGGCAACCCAGCTTGTCTTTGTGATGTGATTCTAGAATTTTGGTTTTAAAAGGTTAGCTCAGGAAGAATAAAACAGGCTAAGTGAATATCTGTCCTGCAACAGTGTATTATTTTAGCACATTATCGAAACAGATGCAAATACAAACACATACAACATGCACCGTGAACACCCCAGTGAAGTCCACAAGACTGACCTGTCCCTCCTGTACAAACTGGCATGTCTGCACCACCTGCAGCTGCAGTTTACTGAGATGGGAGAAGAAGGCCCTTCCCATGCACAGACCTTCCACATAGAGCTGGTCGTGGGGGACCTGGTAGGGTATGGTGCAGGCCCCACCAAACAAAAGGCCAAGCTAGGTGCAGCTAAAGTGGTGTTGCATCAGCTGAGGAAGCGTCCTTTGCCAGAGGACGTGACTCCATACTGGTCCAAACCCCACATGGAGCTAGTGGACCCATCACAGCGGGTCTACTTCTTCTACAAGAAAGACCCCATCAGTGCCCTGGCAGAGATCCTGATGGTGCGGAAGCAGAGGCCGGCTGAGTACAAGGTGGTCGGCTTCCGACACTGTGGCTACAGTGCATCAGAGTTCTGTATGGAGGTCAAAGTGGACCAAAGGACTTGTCAGGGCGTGGGTCCAAACAAGAAGACGGCCAAGCTGGAGGCAGCAGAGGCGATGCTGCACATGATGGGGTTCAAAGATGCAGATGGAGCTGGACAACCCTCACCTGTCGCCCTCGCTCCTCTTCCAGTAGAGGGTCTTCAAACTGCGAGAGACAGAGAAGCTCCAGGCCAGGCAGGCGTTTAAAGCTAGTGTCGTAGCCCAGAGAGACACACATACATCCCAGAGTGAGGGTTCCCCACCGGCCTTAAAGGAGACCATCCCAGAGGAGCCTGTCTCTGAGGCGCCAATCCTAAAGGAACCAATCATAGGGGAGTCAATCTTAGAGGACCCAATCCTGGAGAATCAAATCCTAAAGGAGCCTGTCTCTGAGGACCCAATCTTAGAGGAACCAATCGTAGGGAATCCATTCCTAGAGGAGACTGTTTCTGAGGATCTAGTCACTGAGGATGTTGTCCCAGAGGAGCCAAGCCCAGAGGTCTCCGAGGAACAAATCCCAGAGGGGCCCAGGCTAGAGGAGCCAATCCTAGAGGAACCTGTCTCTTAGGATTCTGTCCCAGGGGAGCCTATTCCAGAGGTCAGTGTCTCTGAGGAACCAATCATAGGGGAGCCAATACTTAAGGACCCAATCCTACAGAATCCAATCCTAGAGAATCCAATTCTAGAGGAGGAGCCAATCAAAAAGGGGCCGATCCCAGAGGCGCCTGTCCCTGAGGAGCCAATCACAGACGTGCATTTCCCTGAGGATCTTGCCCCTGAGGAGCCAATCAAAGAGGAGCCCATCCCAGAGGTCAGTGTCTCTGAGGAACTAATCCTGGAGGAGCTTGTCGCTGAGGATTTTGTCCCGGAGGAACCAATCAAAAAGGATCCAATCCCAGAGGTGCCTGTCCCTGAGGAGCCAATCACAGACGTGCATTTCCCTGAGGAGCCAATCACAAACGTGCAATTCCCTGAGGGGACAATCCCAGAAGAGCCTGTCCCTGAGGAGCTTGTCCCTGAGGATCTGGTTCAGACCCTCTGCACTGTGGCCCCCACTTCTCCTGAGCAGGACAGTCCAGTGGATCTTCCCTCGTCCCTGGACTTCATTTCTTCTCTTGACCTTGTGAGTCTGTTGCAGGACACACCTGAGGTTATCCAAGTATCTCCAGCTCCAAAAAGCCCAAACCTCCAGGACTATAGCAGTCCTTCAGAAACTGTCAGTTCACTTGAGAAAACCATCCCAGCAGAGACAGAGGACGTCAGCTCCAATTCCGCTCACTTCATGGTTTCAACGATGATCCGAAAGCTCTTGGACAAATCCCCCGTGTCCCTGGACATTAGGGAACAAGGAAAAGTCATTTTGCGACTGCGTGAGGTGGAGCGAAGAGTCTCCATGCCCCGAGGAACAGACCTAAAGACCAAGGACCTCAAAACTAAAGCTAAAGAGGCGGCTAGAAGTCTCCGGGAAGAGCTGGGACCCATCTCCTCACCCCAGCTCCAGAGTGACTGGTTTGTGGAGGCAGCGGTGAGATATTTAAATTTACAGCTGACATACTTCAGTGTCGAGGACAGCGGTCGCCGACCAGGACGCGTCTTCTCTCGAGTGTTTAAGATGTTCAGGATCAGGAGGAGCAGAGTGTCGCCTGGTCCTCTGAGAGTATACCTCAGATCAGCATCCTAAAAGCACATCTCTCCTGCCTGAGGTCACCTTCACTTACTGTAGGATGTCACAGCAGAAGGGCTAGGAACAACAAAACATAATTAATACAAAAAACAACAAGCATGAAAAAGGAAAAAAAAATGTATGTCGAATTCATAAAATTCAACAAAAATGTGGAAAAAGAAAAAAACGTAGAAATTTGAAAATTGGGAAAAACAAGGCTCATTTAAATATCACATGGCATAATGTAACATTTAACTGTAATAAGGCGTATTGTAAAAATGCTGATTTTTATGATATGCCTTTAGCTTTGAAGAACTAAAAAAATAAAAAATAAATGGGGGGTTAAAACAAAATATTCACAACCAAATTGGGAAAAACAAGGCTCAAACAAAGCCTTATGGTATAGCTTAAGAATGCTGATTGTTAAGATATACCTTGGGCTTTGTTGGTGGAAGGGGGGAGGGGGGAATACAAAAATAAATATAAAAAACATGTTGAAAATTAAAATTGTGTGTCCTGTTTATTATGTTATGTAGGTGACTTTCATCAAATGCACTTGGTACATTTCTCTGTGGGCGCTGTGGGGGGTCTGGCTCCTGAACCTGGTCAGCCCCTGTGGCTCTCTGCTCCTGGTGTAGACGACTCCTTGGATGGTGCTTCTTAGGCTGGTTACAAATGCTCCCATCCCTACTTTTATCATAGTTTTACCTGTTTAACCTATCTGATGCGACTTTGTGTGTGTGTGTGTGTGTGTGTGTGTGTGTGTGTGTGTGTGTAGGTGTGTGTGTGAGTGAGAGTGTGCGTGTTAGGGAAGTGATGCCCTTGCCAAAGCAGTAAAAGAATGTGTTATCTTATCTACCATAATTCAAACGTTTATCTTTATTGACAGGTATATCCTGTTTCACTTAATGTAGCCACAAACTTTGGGCGATAATGTTATTTGTTCAAGTTTCATGTGGAGATTATCGTTTAGAGGAAACAAAAACTCCCTGTATCATTGTGAATTGTAAGACTAACATTTTAAAATTGTATGTGTTCTCACTCATGGCTCCAAAAATCTGACACAACTATTTCATCTGAAAAAACAAAAAAACCTTGGAATTACATTTCTATTTCTCATATCTGTTCATTTAGTCTGGACTACAGCTCGCTTTGTAAAGACACGTCACACTTTGCAAGGACACTCTGTTCCAACGTCAGAAGTTGCGTAGAAACTGAATTGTTCCTGTCTCCTTTATTGTTTTGCAAAGAACTTAGAGTTGACATTGATATGAATATCATGTAATTATTTCATTGACGGGGAAAAGTGTTCCCAATCAACATGTGAAACAATACAACATTTATAGCCCAGGATCATTTGCAAAGTCTGTCCCTAGAAGATCTTTTTACACAATTAAAAACACATTACATTGTTAGATTCAAATCCTACAAAGGCAGGTGTCCTATAAATACACCTGCCTTTGTTTTAGGGCTAATTTTAAGAAATTCCTTCTGTTAGTGTTTAAAACCAGCCCAGTCCATGTTTAGATTAAACTCAGAACACAAAGGGTTCTAGAGCTGTTCCGCCCAGACAGATTCTCAAATGGATGAACCTTGGGAGATAGCTTATGGTTTCTGTCTGTTTATTTTGTATCTTGTTTATAATTTTTTTGTTTTCCTTTGCATTACATTTGATATAAATTCTTACTACAATCAAGAATATAGAGCCCACAATGAACGCCTTTAGGACAGCAGAAAATATGCATTAAATAATTCAAATAATAATTCAGATTCAGATTAAATCTATTTTCCATTTAACAAAAAAAAAGTGACAAATACTAAAATTGAATAAATAAAAAGATTGCATTTTTTATCCATTTCCATATTTCTATAACAGGCTTTGGAGACAAGAGGAGATGCATTAGTGTAGAGGAGAAGCAATGGGAAACCAGTGTGTTGAAAAATATGAGACTATTTATTAATTGTCCCTGATAGCTCACATATACAGTATTTCTATATTTTTCTAATTTGGCCTAGTAGTGCACAATACTTTTGGCCAGGTGCCTTTCCCACGCTCTGCTATTTTTCTCAATAAACATAAAGAAAACGTTCAGCAATATTAAAATTCGCTCCACCCTCTTCTAGATGCCTGGAATTTCCAAGGAATTAGTCAGGCTGCACCCTTTTCAGAATTCAACTGTATTTCTTATGTTTATTCCTGTAGTGACTCAGCACTTTGTCATGAGTTGGTTTTGTTTGTGTGTTGTTTCACTGTTATCTTTAGCCACCACACTCCCCTTTTGAAAGGGGGTTGTCTAAACAAGAATCAAACCCAAATAACACATCAATTTAGGCCTTTTTCTGCTAGGAAGAATATGTTAAGTCTAATATGAGAATATAGTGAAGCAAGATACTCTAATGCAAAGCACAAGATGTCTCATGACCCTGACAACTCAAAGAAAAGAGAACAATATCAGAGTCTATTCCATTTCTGACGTCGGAGCAGAGTGTCCTTGAAAAGTGTGACGTGTCTTTATGAAGCAAGCTGCTGCAGTCCAGACTAAATGAACAGATATGAGAAATAGACATTTATTTTCACTTTTTTCATTTAACATTCATAGAAAACTACAAAAAAGCATGCAAACACATACAGAGGTCCATGATCATAACAATTAAAAAGCTTATCTAAAGATGTGATACAGGTCTACAATATATGCATGTGAAAACTAGCAATGACCAATAGTAGACACATTAGTAAGATATGATTCTACATAGCTATTCTGCTGGTACTCTTTAATATAGGAAAATCATGATAATTGCTTTAAGCGGTTCTTGTGAATATGCATTATTATTTTTGTACAGTATTATTTTTCTATGATTGTGACAAGTCTTAAAACAGTAAGCCAACAAAATGCCACGTTTGGTAATCATAGGAATGAGCAGTCTTGGCGCCGGCAATGAAATATCACATGCATATACTGTATTTACTGTACGTTTCTCATTTGTAACGCCTACTTCACGCAGCAAACCCATTCCGGTAACAGAAGAAAGATTTTACAATAAGGAGGAAGTTGAACATTTCAAGCTTCCTCCTTGTAAGTTCACCCTGAGTTAGGCTGTTTTGTATAATGGCTGTTTTGTGTACAGCTCTACTCACCTGTGTCACAGTCATTTACATTCCTGAGGTGCTGGGGTGTGTCCAGTTTAAGCAGCTTGCTTTGCTTAATGTCTCCTAATCCCATTCTTTCCTATGGCTGAGCGCACCACTATGTGTTTGTGTACAATGGTTATCTCACATGACACAAGTTGCACTAATACTGACCCACACGCCAACATACCGATCATAGTTTGCATTTAGCAAAGGCTTAATGGGAGAATGCGTTTGTTGTTGTTGAAAGACTCCGCGTGATGATCAGGAAACAACAAAGAATTACAATGTGTTGATAAGGCAAGGCAAGGCAAGTTTATTTGTATAGCTCAGTTCATACACAAGGCAACTCAAAGTGCATTAAAATCATAAATAATCTCAGTACATTAGAAAGAGTGAAGATAAAATCCCTTTTTTTTGCACAGCTAAACATAACTCTTTTTTACCTGGATTTAAACAAGCCGGTCTTACATTTTCAAGTAGACTATTCTAGATTTTAGATTAATCTGAAATGTAGCCTCCCCATGTTTAGTCCTGACTCTGGGCACTAACAGGAGTCCAGTCCCTGTGCTCCTCAGAGTCCGGGCTGGTTCATATGGGACTAACATGTCACTAATATATTTTGGTGCGAGGCCATGGAGAGACTTGTACACAAGCAGAACTGTTTTAAAGTCTTTTCTCTGAGCCACAGGAAGCCAGTGCAGAGACCTGAGGACTGGACTAATGTGGTCGTACTTCCTGGTTCTAGTCAGGACTCGAGCTGCTGCATTTTGAATGTACTGCAGCTGTTTTACAGCCTGTTTGGACAGACCTGTGAGCAGGCCATTGCAGTAGTCTAACCTACTGGAGACAAATGCATGGATAAGAATCTCCAAGTCTGCTTTAGACACTATGTTTTTTTTATCCTGGCAATGTTTGTTTTACATGGACAAAAAGTTGCTGAAGTTACTGATTTGATGTGGCAGTTAAAATTAAATTCTGAGTCCAGTATTACCCCTGGATTTCTGACCTGATTTTAAGGTTGTAGGAAGAAGGGCTGGAGTTGAGAAAGGAAGCTCTCTTTTTTTTCTGGGGTCCAAAGACAGTATAAGATCATTGGTTAGCAACTTCTGATTATGTGTTTGAATTTAATACAGGGATAATATATGCCATGACAATCACATCATAACTGCACTGATGATCTTCCAAGAAAAAAGTTTATTAATAAAAAAAAGAATTTAGTGAAAGAATTACAAAATTTATACATACTAGGGATGTCAAACAATTCACATTTTTAATTGAGTTAATTACAGCTTATAAATCAATTAATCGCATTTCGAACGGCAAAATTATGCCATATTTTTCTGTAAATGGTTGAATGGAAAGATAAATGACAACATAGTGTACAAATGTACTGTATTTGTTTATTATAACAAAAATAAAATGGCATTACCATTACCCGTAATTTAATTGAAAAATTCAGCTTATTGATTCAGCTGTGTATGAATTCTGGCCGTAAAAAGTGCTGGATACAGTAGAAACAAGCCACGCCTCCTCTAGCGTCTGCAGCGGATGAAAACAGAACAGCATTGCAGAAGAAAGTGGCCATAATGTTTAGCTGTAACTATAAACTCAGCGAAAAAGTGAGGAGAAGAGGGAACTAAAGCGAAAAAAGGATCAAACCCGGGTGAATATACTGTACACCTCAACACCTTCTCCACCAACTTCTACTGATGTCTGCAGTCGTTGTGTCCTTGGGCAACCCCACTTGCCCGAAGCCCCTGCTGAAAGATCAAGCCTATGCTCACTCTTACAGAGCAGCTATCCTCCTGTGGACTCACCCTCTGCAGGAGGATCAGTGAGGGGCAGGTGCTAAGTGTACTGGTTGCAGCTCTGACTGCCACCCCCCTGACCCAGAAATGGATTACGGGGTAGAAAATGGATGCGTGGACATTGTATCCACTGGAGAGGCCTTGCGGGTGCGGTACTGCCTCGGACTAAATTTGGATGCGAAACTTTCAGTTATTGTAATATTGTAATATTCTATAGTACAATAACTTTCAGTTAACTTTCAGTTACTGTACTGTATATTTTGTTAGCAGTGTGTTGTTTTTGGTACCGTTTCATCAGTGATTGCTGTACAGCTTACAAGAAGTTGTGCTAATGCTAACTAACGCCTACCTGCTCTGTCGCCATCTTACACGCATGTGTCCGCGGCATTCTGAGTGTTATTATGGGATGCAGGGGTGGATAATTCAGCACATGCGTCAAATGCGTTAAAAAAATTCTCACACGATTAATGAAAACATTTAATTAACGTGTGTTACCGTGATAATTTTGACAGTTCTAAAATATACATGTTTAAAAAAAAAAATAATAATTGGCATCTATCAATCAGGCAACTATGGCTACTAGTTATGACAAGCACTTTGTGGAGGTACATTGTAACGCATCTAAATTCCGTTTCAATATGATTACAATTAAGAAAGTAGCAAGCATAGCAATTATTTGTTGGGAGTAGCTCTGAGGAGATGCCATGCTTGCATAAACCTAGGACAAACTAGGACCAAAGTAGGATGAATATCATTGCCTTTAAAATGCGCTCTAAAATTGAGACACTCCCTACTGTAGTTGCATATCATACACTATAGTCTTGCTTTTCACATAACCTCCCATGAATTTCCCCATTAATCCTTCTCCAAATGCCTCGTTAGGTAGCACGTGTCACTATCATTGTGTGAACCTGGGCTGTGCAGATACATAAATGGCTTCACAGCTGATGTGCTCTAAAGATAAAAATAGCCCCTTTCGCAGGCTGCAATACGCTACAGCACTTCCATGAATGGCGTGGAAAGCTTGTGTTGAGTCTCCTTTCTCTGAGTGTGATTCACTTGCTTGTTTGGAGCATAACAAAAGGACAAAATTGAAGCCGGAGGTCCAGAAGGGTTTGTGGGATCAGGGAGAGGAGGAGCAGCGAGGGAAGCAGTGTCACAGGTGGTGAAGTGGAGGAGACAGAAGGGGGAAGGGAACGCTCACACAATGTCCATTTCAATCAATGTCCAGACGTTTGCATACTACACTGTAAAAATACATGCTTTATGTTATCTCGATGTCTAAAAATAAACTCAAGACTTTGTAGAAGGAAATATACAAATATACATATCCAGAAGCAATTTTATGATCAGTTAAAATTGTTTAAACAGGTGAATCCTGTGTTACCAGGTTTTTTCCCGGTATGTCAAGATGAATGTTAAACAATAGTTATGGTTATTTGACCCTCAGATTGCACTTGGCAGGTGTGAAACCAGCTCCCATTTATGAAAGCTGCCGCTGTGTCCAAAGGCAAGATACTTAACCCATCTCGCCCCCGGTGTCACTGGTGTATAGTTGTGTGTGTGAATGGGTGAATGGTTCTTTGATGTAAACCACTTACAGCGCCTTGAAACATGGACAAGTGCCATATAAATGTGTCCATTTACCGTTTAATAAAGACTATGAAGGATTATATACACTCAACATAGTGTTGCATGGTAAAATATACACTAACACAATCAAAAGATATAATAATAAAGTTGTATGGTATATGGTTTGAAGAGAAGTCTGTCGCGATGAAGTTCAGATGAAATCCATGTGTGTGATATAAGATGTTGTTATTTCCTTGATTTATGGAGGATTGACATCATTGACCAGGAGTCTGCAGCAGCTGTCTGGCTCTGTCTGTGCGGTTAAGATTCAGGAGCACTGCCACTGTTCGTCTAGACACAAAGAAAAGAAAAGTCAGAGGTGCAGGACGGAAGAGAGAGAGAGGAATGTTGAAGTCAAACATAGTTGTTCAAAGGGTTTTTCATTTATAGCTCGCTCTCTCTCTCTCTCTCTTACTCTTTCTATATACATACACACACACACACAAACACACATGCACACACACACAGAGACAATGACCCTTGCTAATATAATGTACAGTAATATGCTTTAGCAGAAGAAATTACGATACAATGATCCTCCTTGTTGAATAATGACAGCTGTGGCTGACTGTAAACATGATTTTCAAACACAATTCATTGTTAGAGTCATTCCACAACACTAAGCCTACATTATTGGATGAGATGCCGACATAAAGATGCCGATACAAAGTTTCTCAGGCTGAAGTTTGCAAGCCCATTGTTTTAGGGTGCCGATGATATACAAGTAAAAAGCCCACAAGCCAATCAAAACAAATGAACAGATAAAAAGATAAACACCTTCAGCTCAACTTGTATTGAAAGCCAGTGGAAAAAGGTGGGTTTGTAGGGTGCCCACACACCTATCTTTGTGTAGGTGTGTAGGCACCCTACACCTGCTTTAAAATTAATTTACTGTCAGATCTGATACTGAAGGACATACTGTTACATAGTCTGGGTGCCATATTTCATCTTAGTGGGTGCCAAATTTAGACGGAGCCGGTCTGACATGTACAATTGAACCAAGGTTTTTAAAAACCGTTTGAATTATGGTACATTCAGTCCTTTTGGTGGGTATGAAGCCAGTGTTTTACAGGTGTGATGTGCTTGTGTCCCCTAGTAGTACCAGTCAGATAGGTTGAAATCTGTCTTTTGGACTAACTAAAGAGTAATTTATGTATTAATTGTATTTTACTGCAGTAGATCTCACTAGCAGATCTACTTGCTAAGCAATGAAAGGACAACATGTACAATGTAAAAAGAAAAGGCTCAAAATTGAGCTTTGAGGAACTTAACAGGTGAGAAGTAAGGCAAGGCAAGTTTATTTATATAGCACAATTCATACACAAGGCAACTCAAAGTGCTGAACAAAACAAGAAAGCATTAAAATCATAAATAATCACAGAACATTAAAAAGAAAGATAAAAATATAAAATCCCTCAGTTGTATGCACAGCTAAACAGAACTGTTTTTAACCTGGTTTTAAACATTGTCAGAGAGGAGGCCTGTCTCACATCTTCAGGAAGACTGTTCCAGATTTTAGCAGCATGAATCTACAGTACAGTAACAGATGAGTGGGAGCACCAAAAACATCATCGAAGAGGAATCTAAACCAACTCAGGGTCACTCCTGAGGGAAATATGCATTGAACTAGATAAAAAAACAGTTGTTGGGATACTGTTAACATTGTCTTGGGATCTCATTGTCTGCTATTGTTACAATAAACCCCCCAAGACTCGTTCAATCTTTCATAGCAATGATACACCTTGTGACAAGAAAGCTAGATTTTTACAGAGTTGCAGAACAGAAGAGGCTGAAATCGTCATGTGGGTCACAGGTGAAACATTTTGTTCTTTCACATTCAAAAATCCTGGTACACAGTGTTCCATACAGCTGGGCCTCACAGCTACATCGAGGGAGGGCATGAGAGGACACGGCTCGTTCAGACAAAAAAGAGAAGCGGGATAAGGACAGTGGTGGATGGAGAGAGGGGAAAGCCTGTGTGTGCAGAGTGGTACGTGAAACTGACAGGGTAACGTGACATGTTTCTGGGAAGACAAATTATTCTCCAAAAACTCAAATGAGAGGCAGAGTGACATTTACTGCAGCGCTCAGTGACTTTGTGTGGCACCAGTCATTACTGTGCTGCTGCAAAACCCCATCACACCTCACTATGGATTTTCTAGTTGGCTCGGCTCTTAAGCCTGGACTTAAATCTTCATTAAGTTCATGTATGTGAGTTTGATATTATAAACATCATATGCTGTGGATTTGTATAAATACGCACACTTCAGATTAGATCACTGCCATCTGTCCCAGCCCATATATCGGTTAATCTCCTATTTTCATTCACTGAGCAATCGTAATATGAAACAGTGGCGGCAGACACAGGCTCTCATCCAATTTCAGCTGGTTTACTAACCTCTTTCCCAGCCACGCCGCACTGCTCATTGCTGCACATTTCCGGAGGGTTTTTTAAGGACATGCTGCACTCAATGCCCGACCTCCTCCTTGCATATTCCAAATCCACTTTTCACTATGATTCTCTCCACCTGCACTATACAGCCCAGTCTTGTACTCCTCCACTCTATTCTCTCCATCCTTTGTGTCTGCTACAAGAGCAAGAAACATCTGGGATGCAGAAAGAAAATGGAACATGGTGTATACATTAAAATAGCATTGTAGGTCACCATATCATGGCAGGCTCTTGAAAAGTTCCAGTACACAAGCACTTTCACTGGTAATGTTTGGATAGTAGGTGCATCAAATCAAATGCATTTTTACTTTAAAACGTTTCTATATGGGCCAGAAAGAATGTACAGATGTATACAAACAGCTATATAATACTTTCACTGGAATACACAGAGTACTTTATGCTTGCTTCTTATTTTGCCAAAGGTAGAGATTTTATACTGCTTTATTATGCTAACGTCAGAGATTTTTGTGCTCATTATGCTAAAGATGGAGGTTTTATACTAGTTTCTTCTTCATGCTAGACTTACAGATTTTATATAATTTTATTTAGTATAGAGTTATTGTTCATTTACCTTGGGCTATGTGCTCCTCATTGAAATTTCCCCACTGTGGGACGAATAAAGGATCTCTTAATCTTAATAACAATTTACAAACATATGTCTGTGCAGTTTATGAGACATCGGTGCACTAAAAAAGCTGTTCTCGTTTTCTCACGAATGTTACACTTATATAGCTGCGAGTGTAAGGTGCCAGAAATAGTCTGTAGCAGAGGGGTGCGAAGAGACACTTGCTCGGCTGCTTACGGAAAAACGCACAAAGCACATGTTCATTTACAGTATGTGTGTACATGTGCCCCTCTGATGGGACGCATTTAAGTGAATGCAGAAAATAGCAACAATGCAAATGTATGTTTTCCAAGAAATCTCACAATCTGATTCTGAGAAAGAGTTGCAAAATGAACAGGAAATATAGACAACAGGAAGTAAGAGTAGAGAAAACCCATATATGCTCCAGATTCTCAACAATCTTACAAAAAATACATAGGTTCTCTGTCAGCATTACTATTTTCAGCTGTGCTATGTCAATTCAGCGTGCTATTGTCATCAACTAACCTTTTGACATGAAAGTCAAATGTAGAATTAGAACATTAGAGGGGTAGTATGGTGGATAGATAGCTATGGCCTACGCAGGTGGACAAACGCAAGACAAAATATCTGGCCCTCACAGTCACAAGGTCCCATTGTGTATCCGTGTTATGACTATAATATGTTCTGATTGTCTCTGGATGCGACACGTTTGTCTTTCTGTGTGTGATGTATCTGTGACGTAACAATGACTATATAAACCATGTCCTGACTTTGTTCTGTCTGAAAAACTGAAACAACTGAAACCTGAAGGAAACTGAATAAACTTCCAGGAGCTATGGTGTGCCACGTTCCCGTCTCTGTGTGGGTCATCTTCCACAGTAGTTTCCGGAAATGTGGCCACTAAAAATAATAATAATAAAATAAATAACGCATATGTATGGAAGCCCGTTTCTATGGAAGCCCGTTTCCGCCATGTAAAAAAAAAAAAAAGCAAACAGAAAGTCAAAATTTTGAGTTTAAAACTCAAAATTACGACTTTTAAAAGTCAAAATTTCGACTTTAAAAGTCAAAATTACAACTTTAAAAGTAAAAATGTTGACTTTAAAAGTCAAAATTTCGACTTTAAAAGTCAAAATTTCGACTTTAAAAGTCAAAATTACGAGTTTTCAACTGCGCATGTGCAGTTTTTGTGCATTTTTACCTTTCTCCGCATCTCTCTTTCTATCTATGCCGTCTCTGAAGAAACAAAACCTCGCGGTAGTTGTAGCGCTCGCGAGAGAGTTCGAACGTGAGTTCCCCGCAGTTTGCGCAGCAACACTTCCCTAAACAAGCGGACTGCATTCACCGGTGGGAGTGTTGTCTAGGGGAGCTGGAAATGAGCGAGCTGCAGGTATTTATCGCGACCTAACGTCATATTTTGTTCTACAAACCGTAATTGATATGCTTTCACTACAGGCGCCTCATACAATTGACTCGACGCAGTTGTCACACTGTGTGCCGTGTTTTAAAGAGGAACTGGTGAGTCAAACTAGCGCTAGCCTGCGCTGCTCTGTTAGCTATTTCTTATATTTTTCTGTGTGGGCGCCGAGGCCTATTATTATGAGTATGTTTTTGCTGTGCTCCTCCTGCTAAAGTTTGCATACATTAGATAGTTGTTTTGATTATGTGCACTAAGCTAGATTAATATTTGCACTATTGTTTATGGTGCATTGATATGAGAATCAGTGCTTTGACTGATTGAATTAATTTATATGAGACATTTTATTATGTAATGATATATTGGTAATTATGAGATATTACTAATGCTGGTCCAGTTCATACAGGCCGGGGTCCTTCCCCTCCATTGGTCCCTTCAGTCCTTTGGAACAATAACCACTACGGACATTAAACTGATTATATAGATACAGGTCCTAGCCCAATACTCATATTCATATATGCTGCACTGCTGCACTTGCTACTTCCCATTAAAAACCCCAAAGATAAAAAGTATGTTGACATGGACTGCTCTGATTTTATGTGTGGTCTGTGCATGTGTAACTGAGCCTGCATCTGGCACAACATCCAATTAGATCACGTAGATAGTTTTGATTTACCAGCAGCCAACCACATGGAACAAACTGTTAGTCCATGGGTCAGAGACCAACGAGAATGCACCAGCAAAATGATTCCTAACATTATTTTGTTTGCCTACAAAAGTACGTGGAGACCAACAAGAAACAAATCGCGGTCAAAAAGACTCGAGAGGACTCGAAAGTCAAACCGTAGGACTTGGGACTGACTTGAGATTTGTTGGCCTTTGACTTGGACTCGACTCGGGACTTGCCTGTCTTTACTCGTGACTTGACTCGGGACTTGAGGGCAATGAATTGAGACTGACTTGTGACTTGCTAAACAATGACTTTGTCCCACCTCTGCCACTGCATCCTTGAAGTAGCCAGAAATAATGTTGTTTGATTGATTCTGTAAAACTTTCCTGTTTAAGCCCCAGACCGCGGTCGTAGGAGGCAGGGAGGAGCTGTCTTTTTATTTATTTATGTTAAATTCAATTTACATATATACAACATTTAAATCAAACAACTTATTATTTCGACATAGTAACAAATAATGTGAGCAATACTTTTTTATAATAAATCAAAGGAAAATGAGCCATCGAGACATTCCAATCCAATCTGCTGTAGACCACTCTGACCAGACGATGGCGCTGAGAGGGGTCCACACGGAGCGAGTGTTTCCACGGCTGAAAGGATGCGCTTTCTACGTGTTGAGTACAGGTTTGTGTAAGCTCTCAGTCGTACAGGGATTAGTCAAAGCAAAGGAAGGTTTCTCACCCATCATCTGTACTTCTTAGCAAGTTTTCCCGACGTTTCGTCCTCAACCTAGCGGACTTCTTCAGGGAATGAATTCTCGGACCGCGCGTTGGAGATTTATAACCTATGGGTGTGGTAAGCCACACCCTAATCCTGATACTAACTCGTAAACAATCTACGGTCTGCTTGATGTAGAAGGGAGCAGGTCTAAGGACCCTGCTGAGGCTAACGACCCTAACTCATTAGCATGTCACAGACCTATTGTCTGCTGGGATGCTCAAGTGGAGTGCAGGTTTCACCCCTCCTAACTCATTAGCATGTCACTGACCTTGTCCCAAGTTAGGGCGTTGTTTTTAGGATGTTGTCATAGATGCGAGGCAAAACAAATCTTAACCCTCCTCCTCTGTTAAGAGAAGGTTTTTGTTTCCTCACAAAAATGGCTTCTTTCACCCCTCTCTCAAACCAATTCTTCTCCCGAGCCAGAATTTTAACCTCTGTGTCATCCACCGTGTGGTTGGAGGCCTTGAGGTGGAGATGAACAGCCGACTGTGGCCCACTAGAGTTTTCTCTACGATGTTGGTAAAGTCGTTTCTGTAGAGTTTGTTTGGTTTCTCCAATATAGTGGTCAGTGCACTCCTCTTCACTACATTTAATTGAATACACCACATTGCTCTGTTTGTGTCTGGGTGTTTTGTCTTTGGGATGCACTAATTTCTGTCTTAACATGTTGAAAGGTTTGAAATACACAGGGATTTTGTGTTGCCTAAAGATTCTTTGTAGTTTCTCTGAAACTCCCGCCACATACGGTAAGGACACGCCTCTCCTCCTACTTTCTTCTGTCTGTTGGACTGTGTCTCTGGCCTTTCTCGTCCTTTGGGCTTTAGTAAAAGACCACTTGGGGTAGCCACATCTGGAAAGTGCTCTCTGAACATGTTTGGTTTCTCTGTTCTTTCCCTCCGAGCTTGTGGGGACCTGGTGGGCTCGGTGTTGAAGCGTTCTAATGACCCCGAGTTTGTGTTGTAGCGGATGATTTGAGTCAAAGGCCAGGTACTGGTCAGTGTGAGTGGACTTTCTGAAGACCTCAGTCTCTAATTGTCCGTTCTCCAGTATGATGACCTTACAATCTAGAAAGGCGAGTTCACTCTCCTTAGCATCCTCGTGAGTGAAATTTATAAAAGGGTCCACCGAATTAATGTGTTCTGAAAATGGTTCCACTTCCTGTTTCTTTAACTTAACCCATGTATCGTCTACATATCGAAACCAATGGCTTGGCGCTGTCCCTTGGTAAGAGCCCAGGGCTTGTTCCTCCAGTTTCTCCATATACAGATTGGCCACTATAGGAGAGACTGGGGAGCCCATCGCACAGCCATGAATCTGTCTAAAGAAGGTGCCTCTAAATTGGAAATACGTGGTGTTAAGACACATTTCAAGTATTTCACAGATGTGGTCAGCTGTTAGTTTTGTTCTCCCCCTAGTGTGGCGTCTTTCTGTAGGCTTTCTCTTACAGCCTGCACCGCCTCTGTAATAGGGACCGACGTAAAAAGCGATGTCACATCAAACGAGACCATTGTCTCATCTGACAACGTCGGGAAAACTTGCTAAGAAGTACAGATGATGGGTGAGAAACCTTCCTTTGCTCTGTTGAGTACAGGGTTTTATTCATGCATCTATAATGGGTTTATCTATTTCTAACCCTTTTCAAAGACCCTCACTGTTATCTGTGGAGTTATTTCTCCGGTTTGTTGCTAAAAGAGTCGTGGGCTTTATTTTGTCACAATAAAATAATCAGACAAGGTACTTATTCCCTGTATGTCTCTGTGTTCTTGCTCATACGCCAACAACTTTACCCGCACGCTCGCTCCATCAGCTCACCCCCGCGTGCACGCAAACACGTCACATACTCTTCATGCACTGATCGCAATTCCAAAAGGGTAATAATGTCAGTGCCCGTGACTGTGGTTCACCTGCCTCGGTCTGTGGTTTACCTGCCTCTGTCTGTGGTTCTCCTGCCTCTGTCTGTGGTTTACCTGCCTCTGTCTGTGGTTCACCTGCCTCTGTCTGTGGTTCTCCTGCCTCTGTCTGTGGTTCTCCTGCCTCTGTCTGTGGTTCTCCTGCCTCTGTCTGTGGTTCTCCTGCCTCTGTCTGCGGTTCTCCTGCCTCTGTCTGTGGTTCTCCTGCCTCTGTCTGTGGTTCTCCTGCCTCTGTCTGTGGTTCTCCTGCCTCTGTCTGTGGTTCTCCTGCCTCTGTCTGCGGACCTCTCTCACTATCCAGTAATCGCGAACGGTCTCTCTGTCAGTCACAATAATATTCACTGCATTTCTGGTGCATCCATCGATAGCCGTGATACTGACCAGACGTCACCAGTTGATGCTCAAGGACTTTGAACAGCCACATGTGTTTTATTATTAATCTTCCACAGTCCGTTTAGGATAAACTAAATAGAGGCTTCTGAAGCGGATTCTAATCATAAACGGAGAGACAGTTTGCATTTTAACGCGATTACTACCACAACATTATTGCTGCTACTTCATGGATGTGGTCACTGTCTGTAGGCAAAATCTTCACATAATCTGCAGGTAGAGGATGACCCATGGTCATGGATCTATAACAGGGATGACCAGAGACCGTTCCAGACAACAACACATACGAGTTTTCAACTGCACATGCGCAGTTGAAAACTCGTAATTTTGACTTTTAAAGTCGAAATTTTGACTTTTAAAGTCGTAATTTTGACTTTTAAAGTCGTAATTTTGACTTTTAAAGTCGAAATTTTGACTTTTAAAGTCGTAATTTTGACTTTTAAAGTCGTAATTTTGACTTTTAAAGTCGTAATTTTGACTTTTAAAGTCGAAATTTTGAAACGGGCTTCCATACATATGTATAGCATTGTCCATGACGCACAAAGAGACGTCAGGTGACTTTATTAATTCACCCCAGTCACTGGTAGTAATCTATACTACCGTAGCCACATCTGCCCTGGGCCACTAATCTGCACCATTGGCCCCCACGGCAACCACCAATCATTGATGTACACACCAGACTCATACTACAAGCAATGGGTGGAGGGTTGAGTGTCTTGCCCAAGGAGACAAGTACAGTGTGGGATTTTATAGCCGCAGTCGCCCCACTGTGACACCTGGTGTTCTAAGAGGACTCTCCACAGTATTAACCAGGCCCTGCCCAGCTTAGCTTCTGAGATCTGACGGGAACTCAGGTGCTCCGAACAATCGTACATTTCTGGGATTTCAATTTGAGGAAAAAACACACGTTGAATGCCTTTAACTTATTTATGGCAACGTTTATCAATTGGTGGAGACAGGAACGAGTGTTTTTGAACATATGACACATGCACCAGTAACACGTAGTATGTCCTGAGGTGTGAGAATATACTGTGGATGATATGTAGTGGCACAGACAGCCCACACACAAACATAATGTGCTTCAATGTGCATCTCAATCATCTGTATAAGCCTAATCCAGTGTGCACAAACCCTACACACCATAATTATAATAAATATTGTTAAACCATTCAGGCATATAATGTCTGTACTTTGTGTCCTGTGCATAGCATTATGCAAAAATCCAATATCCAGCATCTAAAGCAGAAAGATTTGGCAAGTCAAACAGGCACATGGTGTACTTTGACTGCGAGTGAAGCTTTGTGCACAAAATAACATTTTGAAATGATTTTGCATACACCATTTGAAATGATTGGTTTTGGTCACAATGTTGTAGCTTGGTGGATTGTTATATAAGTGGTGAGGAAAACGTATCACATGTAGTATACGGAAGATGATGTGACAGGGCTGCAGGTAGAAAGCAGACAGAGGAGAAAATGCATTGTGCCAGAGAAGCAGCAAAGTGTCGTGAGTCTCTGGAGGGATATTACGGCTACACACACACACACACACACACACACTCACACAGACACACACACAGACACTCCCTACTCTCACAGGCCAGTGTTATCAATATTGCCTCTTGCTGCGGCTATCATGCAGGTGTACACCAATTACTCAGCCCCCAGCAGCCAGTGTGTGGTCGGTAAAGGCGAAAGGAAGGGGGAAATGCTAGATGGCTCACAAGACTATTGATCAAATCTGTCTCACGCCCCAAATGTGTACGTACCTGAGTCTTTTCTGCAGGCTTACTGGTGAATGTGTGTCTGCAAACATGTGGCAAAATCGCTGTTTATGAAATTGGTTTCATTAATCTTGCAGAGAAGAGGGGCTCCGGGCAGCAACGAATATGAGGAGAAAGGAAGAAAACGATGTTGTTGGTGGCACTTTGGAATAAATCAAAACAAAAGCAGGCCATGCATGCTTCTAACACACTTTTATTTCATTGTTTATTCTTATGTAAGCTCTGTTGATTGGAACTGCAAATAATTCAATGAATGTATTAATTAAATTGACGTGGCATTAACATTGCATATAAATATTCAAAATGTCTATAAATAAATCCCAGAGTGTGCATGGGCACGGCAGTAATTACAACACTGCCACTCCATGAATAGAAATTAATTAGAAAGATGTCTATAAGTTAATCCTATGTGAAAGGTCATGACATTTAGCAGGCGGTTTATCAAAATAGGGTCACAGACAGATTATAATAACATTAGCCATTCGCACATATTCAAAATTAAATATGTCTAGAAACAGCTGACTGATTCATGCCATATTGTTCTTGAAAATGTTTCATAAACTGCACTAAGCTGATTAAAAAAAGAAAACAGTTGACCTTCTCACCCTTTTTAGTCTAGCATTGGAAATATGATACAACCTTTTGTTCATCCAGGAACCAGCAGTACTCAGATATGTTGGAAATAAATAACTGAAGTCTAAAGAATTGGATCATTTTTATATAACAATGTATAATCAAGACACACCTCTTTAGATTACCTTTTGATTGCTGTTTATATAATTTATTGAAATCTTTTTTTATATTCTATTAATTTACTTTACTTTTAGACATACTTGAATTATCTGTTGTGCTGTTATTTTTGCTATAGTCCTTTTACGCTATTCAACTTTTTCCATCCCCAGTGTCTTGCGGCTTACTTTGATTGATTGATGAGATTCTGGACTAACTTTGATTAATTAACAGGTAAATTCATGATTTTGCTCATTTGTGAAAGTGGATTGCCTCTTATTCACTCATGTACAGTTATGTATATTCTACAGACATATATTTTCCTGAATTATGTTGTTTGCATCTTCAATTATCTGGTGACCGTTGAATATAATATATTTCTGAGTTCATATAATTGTACTGCTTGTAAGGGCTGTTTGAAACACCCCCAGAGGATATGGAACGTTGATTTTCATTTAAAACTGGGGGTATGTTAATAATGAATTTAAAAACCCTGTAATGCTGTAATCATCTTACTATGAAATACATTTAGTAAATACTTGTGAGAAAGAGTCGCAGCTGATTTGCTGAGTGAGGATGGTTATACACTTTCTGTCTGAAAAAGGTGTATCCAAAGTTATGAAAGAGGACGGAAATAGATGCATGTGAAAACTAGTGACGGAACAAAACTGTTTTAGAGCTATAGTTACATACATTTCTTACATTCTGTAGTTCCATTTTTGGGTTTGAGAGATTTTAACCCTTAGATACAGTAAATGAATGGATGAAAGAATTATATGAGATTATGTTCATATGTTTGTATGGGACTCAACACTTATTTTTGCTGTGTTTTTATGTTATTTTTTAATTTATTTTTTATGTGCTGCTCAAATTAATTGCCCCTGGTGGGATACATAAAGTAGTCTGAATCTGAATCTGAATCTGAGATCACTCAATACATCTACTTTAAGCATGCTTGGAACTGAAATAAAGCTCTTTGGGGCCTACACTTGGTTTTAGGCACTAATACTATCCACCTTTATACCAGTCCTATAACTTGAAAACATAAGATTTGTGTTATAAGTGCTTCTAGATCTTAGATAATACAAAAGTAAAAAAGAATGACATTGCTTTCTTCAAGGAATGACTGTTAAAGGGTTAAAGTACCCCAGCTTTTCTATGTCTTCATGAAGAATATTAGCAGTCATAAGTTACAATGACAGTATTTTCATTATGTAAATCAACAATTTACTTTTTAAAAATGTGTGTGCACAGCCCTGTGTGAATTTCATTGTATTTGTGTTGGAGTAATGCTTCCACAAAGTCGTTATGGTCCAGTTAGCTTTAACGTGACCCTCCGTATACCTGCTCACTGCATTTCTTTGCGCATTTTTCTCAGTGTCCTAATACCAAGTAAATGATTCTCTTTGCTTTCGTGGAATGAAATGAATTTGTGGACACTCCAGCTGCATGCCAATTAAACTTGTGGTTTATTAGAAGCATTGCAGCCATTTCCATTTGTCACATACTCTGCCTTGAGTAACAAGTATCTGACTATGAATTAGATGATTCAATTATTCCCCAGTACGTTGGGTTAAGCATATGTCAAATCAACTGAATGGAGTGCTTAGTGAGATTGTGCTTTTATTCACGTTGTCTGAGCTAATCGGTCACTCCTGCCTATAAGGTCCAGGCTTTGATCCGGGGTTATCGCCAGTGATTAAAATGGAGGAGCTACACTACCATGATTGACGGAACCGTGTCATGCACAATTCATGTTTGCGTGGATGCTCTTCTGGCTCTGTCTGCATTTGCATATAGACGTGTGCATTGTGTTGTAAAGGCCCCGTGAAATCAAACATGTGTGCTCACAGAGTGCTTTGATCAGAGCAAACAAAATTGTAATTATCTATGTATAAGAAATGTGTTTTTATTGTATGATATATGTGTTCTTGTTCTTCCCAACTGTCTGTGTTTTCTGCATTTTATTATTGTATGACTTTTTTCTATGACTATGTACACCTGTCCAGGGACTGCAGATTGCCTGCTTGGCTAATTCTGGTGCATTTACAGAAATGTTTTATTAATGCACAATGTCCCTGTCAACTAAACTAATAAAATAAAATAGATTAATTAAAAGCATTAGGAATATATGCATCAAGGTGAGTTTGTTATATCCATGATCCTGTGCATATACGCTGCCACAAAATGTCAAAAAAGTCAAAAATGGTTTGATTTATCTTGCATTTTAGATTTATTTTTTTCCATCTTCATACACAATGAAAACTAGACACTTCACTTGTCTCACTCAAGCAAAAAAAAAATTATTACATGCAAGTTTGATTTTTTTAATAGACAGGGAAGCGTGTTTAGTGATTTTAACACTGGAGTTATATGCTCCCCCACCCAGTGCATGTTAAGATACTTGCTGCTATACGATAATTGTGCTTTAAAAAACTGTCTAAAAAAAAGTTTTCAAACAAGATAGATTATACAGCACATAACCTATTTGAGATGTTTGTTCATGTGTTTTGCTTGTCCCAACAAAAATAATCTTGTTTAAGTGACATTATGTGACAAAATACAAAGGTATTTGGTCCAACTTTAATAAACCTCACCCATAGAATGTTGTAAATATATCTATTCCATCACAGTGAAATACAATACTAATCATTTAGAAGCAAACGACTCAAAAGGAGAAATAGTCATTTGAAAAAAAGGGGTGGGATTAAATAAGTTTCTACTTCTTCCTACTCCCTTTCGTACATGAAATAAGACAATTCATTATTATTATTTTGTTTATGTATGTATACTTCTTATCTATGTTCAATTGAAAATGACTATGTATTCATTGTGGTGCTTTTATTATGTATTTATATATACAATTATCTTTGAGAATCTTGTTTTGGTTAAGTTTTGTAACTCCACAAGAAAATGAAATGAATGAATGAATGAAAACGTTTTCCCCATTTCCAGTAAGGTTGTTGTTGGGATTTCTCTGCGATGCATTTTATCTCAGCTCTTTTCTGGTTCAGTCTGCAGAAAGCCCAGTGTGTGACAGTTCTGGCAGCTCGTCAACTCCACTCCGCTCAGACGCCAATCAACCCAGTCGGAGAAATAAGCAATTAATCATTAGCATCAACACAAGACAGTGGAGCGGGGGAGGGGCGCTGGGTTCACATGAGTTCTTAAGGCACTCCGCCCGTTAAACAAATGATTAGCAGTGTTTCACCGAAGGATTATGATTCTTACAAAGTCAGGCCTAAATTATGCTTATGAGCAGTTGGGAGGGACAGCTCAGCAGCATCTGGTCAAACACATTCTTGTTATGCTTTATCACACAGCACATGTTGTTTGGGTGATGAGACAAATAGTGGCACTTTTAAGAATGTATCATATTGTCAGAAAAATATATGTATTTACAGTAAAAGTCATTCACGTTATAGCACACTTATTGTTAAAATGTACAGGTATGGCTGAGAATGTCACAATTGAACACTATGCTTTTGCAGTGTGAATGATGCCATTATATAAATTTCCATAAAAAAGCACCTCAAAAGTGTAATGCATGATTAGACATGAATTAAAGTCCTGTCATGAACGCAAATGAGTACGAATAATGCATTTCTTTAGCTCAAGACGGTCAACCTTAATACAGTTGTCAGCAGGTGGTGGCCATGTTGTATAATTTGCACCCTCAAGGACCAATCCATTTTACTCAGTTTGGATTTAATGTTTTTATCAGCCAATAAACGATTAAACATAACCGTCTTACTCCTGAAGATGCGGAAGATCAAAACAAAGGATTCTTCTTTTTTGGTCAAATCAAACATTCAGATTCTTCCTTTTTTGGTGAAATCAAACGTTCAGAGATGGATCGGTTGTAACTCCAATCTGACAAATTAAATTGCTTGGACACTTTTTACATTCCACTAAATCTCATTTTTGGTGAAATGTGATAATTTTCAGTAGGCTATTAGTTCTGAGCGCGAAACATCAGCAATGACTTCCTTTGTATTTACCGGAGGAAATGTTTAGCAGATTTTGAATTTGATGTTTCTTCATGAAGAGATTACTCCCACTGATAATTAGTTTAAGTTGTCATCAGAGGCCAAAACTGCAGGGTCTTGCCAATTGTGTGTACTCCAAAGGGTTCTCCAACAGATTCAATTTCTTCTTTTTGCATTTGTCCATTTCATTCCATTGTTTTGGAGAAAATATAGACAATGAGTGTAAGTGGTGAAAGCCTCATAATACAGCACCTATATTAAAATGCTAATGTAGTTGCTTAATTCTGATACGTTACGCTCAGCTTGTTGTTGATATTGGTCCATGTTTGCGTGGACTGAGACTTTGCGTGATTCTAGAATGTTGATATCAGGTTTAGTTTAGTCAATATTGATGCTATATGAGAGTATAAGTATTTTGCTGCAGTTGCGGCTGAATGGGGCGTGGCTCAGACTCTCTATTGTCTGTCAGCAGCAGTTGACTCTGCCGTGTTAACAATAAGCCCAGTTTATTGATCTCTCCTTGGAAAGGCTTTGAAGCAATACCATGAGACAACGCACGGCCACATGTCGGGGAATGTTACAACTGTTATGATGGATTGAGACCAAGTCCAATTGTGTTTGTAGAAAATCTGAACAGACATGATGTCTACCTAGCCTTTCAGAATAAAGTACAAAAATAGCCACATATTCTGTTGCCATTACTTATATTTCATAGATATTCTGTATTAATAAAGTCACAAAAATCTATGAAATTTTTTTAAAGGGAGGAATTATGAAATCTAGACTTTTGGTGCTTATACTATCCCCTCTTCATAAACTTGCCTGAAGTTAATTTTAGTTTAATTTAAACCAATCATGCCTGTCCACAGTAGGACTAAAGAAGTAGTCCCTTATCTGCAAATTGCTCATGTACAAGGCTCCTCCTCTTCAGTTGTGCTTCTCATTGAAAGGGCATTGTCTTGTCCGTGCAAAATACAGCATTCTTTTATTAACTGTTGTAATTTGAGATATGAGTACATAAAATGTGAGTTGTGAATTGACATGAACTGACAAAAAATCAAACAAACATGACATAAAACAAATTCCCATACATTCACTCCATACACAGTGATGATGAACTAGTATTGTAGCCACAGCTGCCCTGGGGCATATTGACAGAAGCGATCAGTATATGCCATCTCCCCCTCTGACCACCACCAACCATTCACACACACACCAGACTCATTCTAGGTAATGTGGATGAAGTGTCTTGCCTAAGGACACAACAGCAGTTTGGCACTTTACATCAGCAGCCACCCAGAGGTCTCTCATCACAGTACTAACCAGGTTCAACAGTTGCATGTAAATATGGCCACAAATAGGCACTAGCGTTTTGCCCAACGACACAACGACAGCAGACATCGGTGGAGAAAGTCTTGTGGTCAAACCCACAACCTTCAGGATTAATGACCAATGCTGTAGCCACCGTCGGCTCAATTGGTAGAGTATACCATAAGGCGCTACTGTTTCTCTTGTCATTAGTGAACTGGGGTAAAAGTAAAGCGCTGCATCAACTATTTTGGCAAAATCAGTTAAAAAAGTTTTTCTAGACAATCACAAGAATCACAGGGCAACATATTGTGAATATGTATAATCTAATCTTTTCTTCCCCTGTGTTTCCTGTGGTACAGAGATGCCGCTCTTCTAATTGGCTCGCACCAGTTGGTTGTCCTTTACATCTTAGGGCTTTGGGCTCGTGCCATTGGCTGAGGCGACGGGGTTGACCTGAGACCTCTGCAGATCATGTCACACATCCAATTACATGTCGGATATGTGTTTGTAATCCACTGGGAATTAGATTACGGCTGAAGAGAAAATAATTTTGCTATTTGAGTCGAAGGCTAGATTAATGTAGTTTCTGTGTATATAGCAAGAGAAGGTGTCCTTGAATCACTTACTGGTATTTTCAAAGACGAATAACATGAATTCAGAAGACCTTAAAAGACTTCAGAATAAACCTGAAAAGCATTGCACTTGAAAATTGATTGTCCCTGTCAAGTAGGTAAAGACGTTTCTTCGTGGTGATAAGAACTGGGCATCTGAATATTGTTGTACTGGATTAAAATTTAGAATAAAGAGCTATCATGATACTGCCGTTCGTCTGCTGATTTCTCTGGTACCCAGGCTTTGTTTCACTTTAAACCATAATGTCTTCCAAAAGCCTCTTTCACATAGATAAGCGTTCACCACGCAACAACCATATCTATATTCTGTTAGATCTCACATGATCCTTTGTAGAGGAAGCCTTTTATGTGGCTCTCTTTGAACCAAACACACATGACAAAAACAAACAATCTCTCGACTTTGACCAGGAGTCATTAAAAATGCAAAGGTTACAGGAAACACTTTATCTTTATTGTCCAGGGCCTTTGCTGACTGCCGTTTAAGGACGAAATCCTGAATGACATGCAAGAAATGCCACGCCCAGCAGTCACCTTAGTAATACAAGATACACAGTATGCTCATATATATTTTAGCTACCAATACAGGATATGTCCACTAATAATGGAAAACAATGCAAACTTGTTTTCATAATAAACGTAATACATTTCTGCCTTACTTTCATCACTATGGTGATGAAAGTCTTGAATGACAGATAACAAACGCCACATCTTATCTCACTGTTCGGCGCGTGCCCTCATGCCAGCCTGTCTCCGATTCTCATTCCAGAAATTTGTGATTAGACATAACAGCATTCCTGTCATCATAGTTTACAACCAAACTCAGTGCAATGCATTATGTCAAAATCTAAATAGTCTCAAATTGTTTTTGGAATCTATTTAAAAACAGACATATGCTCAAACAATTTGATTGAGAAACATATACATTTCTGTTATACAATCTTATAACTTATTTCATCAGGTCTGACAGCAGCATTCTCTCAAAGGGCAGTATTTGCACATTGGAGCCATGAAGCCATTGCATCCCTCAATATAAGATACATCAGCTGTGATATTGTATATAAATAATATAGTACCAGAGTCTGTTGCAAGGGGACCTTCTGGGGCTTCCTGGCACAGGCCTGACCGGTCTGAACTCGAGGGATGGGGCAAATGAAAGGCATACATCAGGTCAGTGGCTCGGGGTCACTCGTGCAGACAGCATAAATGTGACGCTGCACCTGAGAATCTTCATATAAAGCAACAATGTCACTACACAACCTCAACATGAATCTACAAAACTACATCTGAGTCTACAGTTCAAGCAGTTTATACATCACGGTATACATCGCAGTTTGGATACATAACAGGAAAAAGCTATGTGGAGTCCAAAACCTACACTATTTTATAATAACTCAGAGGTTGGGTTCTGTGCTTGTTTAAAACTATTATTCAAAACAAACAGGCTGGATGTAGTTATTACATGCAACTAACTAAATGTAAATATATTACATCCATTTAAATAAAATAGTATAGTTGTACACCAACTGGCTGTATGCAATGACAGTGGAATGTGTGGTTCATTCAAGGTCTCGACCTTTCCTCCTCCTTTATCACGACTGCACAAGTCACGAGTGCAGCATGCTTTATGTTTTTGCCTCACGTGAATTACACAACGTCTCTTTTCACCAAACACAGATACTAGTTGTACTTGACTCTCTCTTGCACTTTGCACCAGATCTCTGGGCTTATCTCCATAAGGTAGCTTCTATCTAAGTCATTATTATGTTTATACTACACATTCAAATAATTATGCAAACGAAAATGTCATGACTCAATAAAGGCCATGAGGTTCAGAGACAATGGCTGAATATAAGGTTCTAAAATATCTGCACTTGTATATTGACATTTTTACAATGGGGCTTGGCAAAATGTATGGACATTCATCAACATTTATGCATTGGTCATCTGCCCCTTCTTTCTTTTCATTGCATTTCTTGTGTGTTTTGTGTTTGAATCTGTTTTGGCAATTTCAATGGTTATGTTGTTAAATCCTCATAAACTGCTGTTGTGATTTAGGGCTTTAAAAGAATACATTTCATTCATTTGAATTGGCACAGCACAAAGAAAGCAGAACATTTAGGACAACTTTTTCGCCAACTCTCCCTTTGCGACCATCTTAAGGATGCCCAATTAATATAAAATAATCTCTTTGAATAATCCTGCCGTGTGCTTTGGGTTCAGACCCGTGATCTCGGAGGGACATCGGGATCACTCGCATCTCAAATCAGGGATATTCAACATGTTGGATTTGCCTAGGCCCGGAGCGTGAGGGACATGTAACCAATCAGAAAGTGAGGTGTTGTAGCAGCTTGGAAAATACCAGAAACACAGATGGGAAATCCCAAGCACAGCAGAAAGTCAGGTGGAAATCAGACAACTCCCACGCTCATGTTGTCTCCACTCATTTTGATCAATGCCAATTGACTTTAAACTTCCATCATGTTTGTCGACTTCCAAAAGGAGGTTTCAAGAGATCTCTCGTCCAATCTGGGAATGATCTGGCTGCACACGACACACTTTACGAGGAAACATGTGAACCTTTAGGATACTTGAGGGTTGATGTGACGATTAGAACAGAGAGCGCCTTAAACCATCAAGGTTTTTCTTGGAAAGAAATAATGGCATATACATGCATAACGAATGGCACCCTTTAACCTTGGGGTAGAGTTATCACGCGCAAGTAGAAGTTGTGTGTATGCGAAGCAGGGTCTTGTCCATACAAACCTGCTTTCATTCATTCACCAGTGTTTAAAAGTAAATGGCTCATTCACAAAGTCACAATTATCACTTTCTGAAGTAGCATTAGCACAAAAGTTCACTTAACCTGAGATACTTAGATAAATTAATTATAAATCCATAATGAAAAATGACCTTGCAAGGTGCATGCACATTTTGGTTTATCAAATTCATTCTTTTTTTAGTTTCTGTTATACTGAAGTAGCTTTCACTGTGCAATTCTCACATTATAATGAAATAGACCACCACATGGTGCGTCTCTCAAGGGGTTTGGACAAAGTGTGCTCTTTTATGGTTGTAACTTGTCTATGTTGGCCAAATTAGGTCCCCCTTGAGAGGATACAATAATGTAGAAGAAATCAGACAAAAATATCAGATAAAATACACAGGTAAGTTATTATTACAAAAGTACATATTATTGTGAATTCAAAGTGTAGCCTCGCTGTAAAGTCTGCAGTCTCCATTCTTACTTGCGGCATGCTCTTTCTTTCTCTACTCCCTAGAGCAAAGGGGACAGCTGCTTATGCCTGATAAACGGCTGGCATTTGGTGCACTGAAAGAAGAGAGAGACAGGAGTGAACAAGTGCACAGTGAAAACGGGGGGTGCTCGTGAGAGGGAGGGGGCAAATGGGGCGCGGCACATTGATTGAAGACTGAAAAAAGGCCAGTTAGGATTAGAGAGTAAGAGTGTTTTTGGCAGTGGTCAGTCGCCGTGGCTACAGCAGAGAAGATGAAGTCAGAAGTGACCTAGATTCCAAGATGGGCCAGACATAATGGGCCAGGCCTACCGCGAGTGAACCCCCTCACCCCAGAGCGGACCTCCTCCTCTTCAGTCAAAACAATAATAAAGGAGTCCAGCCCCCACCACCACAACCCCCAGATGCACTGCACTTGGCCCCTCTCATGTTAACTCCCAGCAGCTGTATGCACTGTTGGACCAGAACCCTCTCCAAGATTCCTGGAAAGAGAACTTAGGGAATGTTGAAGTAATGTTTGGATAAGCTGACGTCTCCTGAAATAGGTCCAACTTTATTAGCTTGTTGCATATTGTTTCACTCACAATGTCAAACAAACCCACGGATGCTAGGCAGTGGATGTCATTTGGTCTGGGAAAATGTTAGTATTTGCTAAAAGTAAGTGGATGCTAACTAAAGTACAAAGAGAAACTCAATGTAAAGGCGCAGAAGGTAGTTTGTTTACGTCAGATTTACATACTGTCATATGAGACTTGATCTTTGATATATTTTGCTACCTCATCTGTTGTTTTACCATTTTGAGTTCTCCTTTTTGTCCCATTGATTCTTTGCCCCGTCCTATTGTGATTTACCTGAGTCTACCTGTGTATTTATACCCTGTGCTTTTCCCACTGGTCTGTCCATTGTCTACCCCACATTTGTTCCTGGCTCTTTGATTAATTAGTAATTAGCTAGTATTATAATTAATCCTGCTCCTTTCGGTCATGATTGTTTATTATGTTTATTCCTCGGGGGAACGTTGTACATGTATAGGTTTTTTTTTTGTATTGTCTGAATAAAGACTCATTCATTCATTCATTTGTGTGTTTTATTGTTACTCTGGATTTGGTGTTATTCACGTAAATTAACTCTATTTTAAGTCTTACATTTTAGGGACCTTTTTCATTTCACCACATGACACATACATACATAAATTCACTTTGTACATGAAGCGTGAAGACAAGGTTTTACAGTGACTGCGTTCTCGAGCTGCTCCAATTTATTCCGATTGATAAAGACACATATAAAACCATGCGTACCAATTGAGTCGTGGAAAACCAGTCCATTCCGAGGTGCTGGTCCACGCCAATTCTAAAGCGGTTGAGCTCGGATGTATAGACGTCAATAGGAATGGAATGAGATGTTGGGCAGTGATGCATTTGAGCGTAAAGGGAAAAGCTTATATTAGCAATGTATGTATTTGGTACGGGGAGTTGTTAGGGATCAATATATAATCCCTCACAACACGAGTTTGGTTTGAAGGAAAAATGTGGAGGAAAAATGTGTGAAAATAAACACGAAAAAACATTAACGTTGTGTGACCGTGTGCTTATAATGTATGTGTATGAGAGCATTTTTATATACATTTACAAAGTTTGAGTAATACGTGAAAGTGACGAGACACCTTTGAAAACATCCAAATATCTGGAGTCTAGAGGTCTTAACCGCGAGGCGCACGCAGACGGGACTAAAACTCCGGTTTCGACAAGCCCACCACAATGATTTAAGATTTTTAAGGTACTCTGTATTCTGTGACATACAGGCAAACATATAGGACAAAGGGGTGTGTATACGTATGGGATAGAGAGGGGAGGGCAAGGAGGGCAATCAATAAAGTGTAGATGGTAACAGATGGTAATAGTAAAGCAAAAAGGAAAAAAAAAAAAAAATCACCAAATATGTGTTGAAAAATAGACCATACTGATACTGGCTTGTATACTATAGAGAAATATGGTTCTGCGTGTTTCAGGCTACATAATAACAGTCTTGTCCTCTTCATGGGGTCATAGCAGGCAGACGTACAGAGGTAAAGCGGCTGGTCACATGACTCACTTGTCACATGACTCACTGGTCACATGATCAGTCTGAGCGCTGTCCTCTCTTCACCCCCAGTTTGAACCAGACCACGCGGGGAAACTTACAGGATGTGAACTAGGCCAAATCCAAAAATGATTTTAGTACTTTTTACATCATTTGGTAGACTTCCATGCCTTTAAGATAAGACAAGATAAGAAAGATGTCTCTGTAGAATTCGTCTGCTGCTCTGGGAAAAAAGTTGACTAGATGGAGAGAGACATAGAGAAATCACAGCCGCTCAGGGATTGTGGCTTTGCTCACAGAACCAGACACATCCTCTAACCACCAGCGTCTCCGACCGGCGCTGGATCGGCAATGTGCAATCAAACCAAATAGACACTCAGCATCTGTAATAAGCATTTTGAACTCATGCAAAGTGACAATTTGCCCATAAATGCAGCTGTCTGAAAACACAGAGATCTATTTTTTGTCTACAGGGAAGGCATTGGATGGTGTCATTTGTACTTTGATAAGTGGGAAACTCCTCGGAATAACTATATCGACAAATCTATTTGACTGGATTTCACGTCTTTGGAATAAACTCTTTCTGACCGTCTTTTTCCTTCTAAAAGATAAATCTTCATTTTCCACTGCAGTCCTACAGTTTGGCCTCTGATCTAAAAATTTTTTAAAGACATTTAAGGATAATAACAATATTCAAAATGCAATATCCTGGATTGGTAAATTGATTTGAAAAAAGAAAAAAACAAATTCACACGACATCCAATAGGAATATGAAAGTGAACAATAGGAATACAGTTTCAGGTCATAGAAGGGACAGTATGTTGACCGTATAGGCAGTTTAAAAAAAAAAAAGTAAAAGTGTGACAAGAGTGAAGCAGACTGTACGTTGTGTAAGGCAAAAAAATTACGAAATATATCTCCACAAAAAACGTATAACACCAACATCTTTATCGAACATCTGAAAACTCACCACCACGTAGATTATAACACCTGAGCTAGCACCGGGGCACAACAGCAACCAACTCTACAACTTAGCATTTGTATGAGTGGAATATGAAAGTGGCTCTTGTCATTGACTGTTAAAACAATTGCTAAAATGTCTAATTGTTGAAGCATTTTGTTAATGTTGAAATGAGAAATAAAACATTTACAATTTCAGCAGCATTAGTTTTATGAATTCCCAGGGATAACACAATCCAGTACTCGTATTGGTACTCTGTATTGGAAAGTAATCAAATAAAGGTACTGGTTTTGAACAATAGGTATTGGTGCATCCCTAATACGTACACCTACACACTCATCCAAAAACTCAAGATATTACAGAAATATTACGAATACATTTCAAACTTTTGTACCATGTCTTTGTTTTACTGTTGTCTGGCCTTTTTATTGTGAGTTTGTGTTTTGTATTTACTTTACAAAATAAAGCAGGATAAAAGCTACATTTCAGAAAATCTTACTAAAGCACATCCTACTTTGGTCCTTTATGTAAGAGCGGTTTGGATGTGGAGCTACTGAAGAGTTCCCAGCACCAGTCCTGCGTTGGCTCCATGATGTCCAACGGCTGCCACAAAACACAATACTGTCATTACACAACTGGGAGACAGGCACTGTTCAAATGGACTGCCAACTAAAAATACCAAACAAAGGTCTTATGAGGCGAGAGGAGCCAGCGTGCCAAGTGCAGCATGAAATCCTAGAATTAACTGACTTATGTGTGATTGTAGGCGTGCTGGAGACACCACAAATCCAAATGTGGTTGAACTTAATATAACTGTGCTGCTTAAAATAAAGACTATTTTGGGATATAAATAAGCACACCTAATAATAGTGTTACTGTGTTAGATTGTCCATTTTTCTGGGGCTTTGAGGCTCCCTGTGGGTTAGAATCAAACAAAAACGTTCTTAAAGGCGCTATACCCTTTTCTGCAAGTTTTGAATGTTTAGCACCGCCCCTCAACTCGCTCACAGGCTTCTCATTTCCCCTACGCTCTCATCCCATGGAGCCATCTAGTTTTATTTGCGATCTATATGCAAACGTTAGCATGAGCGCAACTTCTTGTAAGCTGTACAACAATCACTGATGATATGGTACAAAAGCAACGCACTGCTAACAATATATATAACTGAAAGATTACCGCTAGTTTCACGTCCAAATGTTGTCTGAGGCGGTACTGCAAGTCTCAGTCTATAGTCTCTCCAGAGCAGCATTCCCAAAGTCAGTAACACCGCGGCCCCCCAAAATAATAACCAAGAAGACAACGTTAAAAATAGGCTCTTCTCGTAATTTTATGTGGGAGAAATAGCCTCTGCTACAAACATGTAAATGACGCACCCCATTTTGTAATACAAAAATGATTGCAATTTGATTATTCAAGTCAACATGATTGCACAAAATGGGGCGACAGTAGCGCAGTTGGTAGAGCACTGGTCTTTCGACCTAATGGTCGTGGGTTCGATCCCACCACGACCCGTGTCAACTGCTCCCACTGATGTCTGCTGTCGTTGTGTCCCTGGGCAAGACACTTAACCCCAATGTGCCTGAAGTCCCCGCTGAAAGACCAAGGCTGCATCTGTGTCGAAGGAGCAGCCATCTTCCCGTGGACCCACCACCTGCAGGAAGATCAGCAAGGGACTGGTGCTGTGTGAATTGGGTGGCAGTTCTGATTGCCACCCCCCTGACCCAGAAATGGAAAAATAAAGGGATGTAAATGAAATGAAATGAAATGAAATATTCAAGTCAAATCATGAACACAAATATGTTAATATTACAAACAAAATATTATTAATTTAACATACAATAATTATATAAAACATTTTTTTTGTTATGACCTCTCGCGGCCTGCCTGCAATACCCTCGCGGTCCACCAGGGGGCCGCGGACCCCACTTTGGGAGACACTGCAGAGGATACGATGTAAGCTAGCTATGTTCACCTGGGCTTGATTTCTTCTTTGATCATTCTTTTGCTGTAGTTCCCTCTTCTCTTCCTCACTTTTGTGTCATTTGGGCTGTTTTGCTGTGTATGCAGTTACAGCAAGAGGAGTTATAGCCAATTCTGCTAACATGCTACTGTGTTTAGCAGTGCTGAAGAAGCTAGGACGCCGCCTGTTGCTAACAGCGCCGCTCCTCGTTCTGTGAGTGGAGGAGAGCGGGCGTCACGCCGAGTTTCTACTCAGCACTTTTTACGGCCTGAATTTAAGCACAAGCTGAATCAACGAGCTCAAGTTTTCAATTAATTTATGGATTATAATACGGCTTGTACGTAGCAATAAGCATTTTTATGAACTCATAAAAAAAGGGTATAGCTTCTTGAAAAACAGTGTTTCTTATTACTGTGCATTAACAATGTATTGCTTTGGTCATATTTTATTCAGATTTCGTAGCATTTGGTATGATTCCCATGGTGCCAAACACTGCTGGAGCACCTATATATTTGCAAACCACATACCTCATGTAATGACTTGCATGTTACTAGTTCCTTACTAGTTCTATCACAAATTCTCACAATAATGTATTTTTTCTTATGCCACTTTTGATCTACGTTCTCAGAAAATATCAGCCAATCAGCTTTCAGTATGTAAAATATTTAAACCATTGGTAAGATAAAGACAGCATATCGTGGTCTTATTTGACTTCCAACTTTTTCTGTTGGAAGTAATAACATGTCTTAAAAGTATTAAAAGAAACAAGCGTTGGGTATTCCTAATCCAGCTTTATAACTCAATGTTAATAAAGAAACCCATTAAAGAGTATGTTCAATAAACTACCAACTACGTATATTTCTACATAGGAATGGTGGCTATTTTTTTCTAATAACTGTCACGCAAATTGGAACCCCTTTTCTTACCCCCATGTGTAACAAAGAACGAATGAGCTTCTGAAGGATGTATTGAAAGACGGTTGGACACATGCGACATAATGATGTGAAGCTGCCACTGGAGAAGAGGAATGTGACAGTGTTCTTGTCTCATCCTCCTGATGAAAAGACAAGTGGCCCTGGCCAACAAGACCAAAGTGGATCCTTTAATTACAGCAGACAAAGAGAAGAGAGGGGGGCGGCATGTTTTGTGGTAGTGATGTGGGCGAGAGATGGAGGGGGCTGGAATTATCTATGTCTGTAGCAGTGAGACTTCATGTCCATTTGACGTCTGTATAGCTGTACACAACTATTGATACAAAAATACTGGTACATCTGTTTATGAATTTGCTGAACTGCACATTATCATATTAAGTTTGTGCTTTTATCTAAAGGACCGGAGGATGGTCAAATCTGGAAAACACAACTTTGGATCTATCACCAGTTTTTATATGCATGTATTGTTTTCTTTTGACACATTTCATCAACTTTCATCTTTACTCAGCCAATCAGAGCATGATTTGTTCACAAAATATGACTGAAATAGACTTTCTGTTGATGTGTTTATGAAACGCAAAAGTACGTGTCCAGTACATGTTTGATTTGAGTTTAGTGTAAGGATATACATCGTCGTATTGTCACCAAAATCATATTGCAAATACAAACAATCCTTACTTTCACCCCAATTCATTCAACATTGTAGTCCTGATGTAGAAAAATACATTAAAATAGAATACATTGGTCTTGAATGTATAGATGTATGGGTTTTTTATTAGCTGTTTTGTGCAATCATGTTTAAATTGAGTTGGAAAATCCCATTGTTCTTCAGAGGATTGTAGAAGTGATTATCCTCTTGATGTTTTGATTATCTGAGGGTCAAAGTAAAAGTATCTATTAATTACGTAGAAGATACTTTGTGGATCTTCCATAGTTATTTGCTTGTGTTCTTTATGCTGCTGTAACATTATGTCTTCTTCTGAAATTAAAATATAAAATATATTTTTGTAAAATATTTAAAAAAAATATCTGTTGGTGATTCTGAAGTTGTATAGCATCATATTTTTTATTGAATAAAACTATAGAACTTGAACATGACTTGGACTCCAGAGCAGGGACTTGAACTTGACTTGGACTTCAGAGCCGGGACTTGAACTTGACTTGGAATTTGAGTCAGGGACTTATGTGCGTCTTTGCTTGGAACCCCCAGGAGTCTGGCGTTATGAGAGATCAGTGCTCGGTTTGTTTATATGATACTGATGTGTCATGGAGGTAAGAAGAGGCCATACCATTTATGGCCTTGTATGTCAGAAGGATTTTAAATGTGATTCTATCCTTCACATGAGCCCGTAAATTGCTCTCCAAAGCTATGTGCTTCTTCCTTTGAGTGCCTTAGAATCCTTGCTGCTGCATTTTGGGCGAGCTGAAAGATTTCTATAGAGGCTTTTTAGGGCATGCTGCAAGTAGGGGGTTACAGTAGTCCAGCCTGGATGTGATGGATTGTTGCAGGATACTGCATTGTCTGTATTCATTCCAATACAGACTATGCAGACAAAAGATACATTAAAATAAAAACAAAATAAAAAATAGGAGTAAACCTCATGATAAACTGCAGTGTCATTATCATTGACACTGATTGACACTATCAAATTTACTTTTTCTCTATAATTCACTAACCATGTTTGTAAAGAACTATAATTATAATCTATTTATCTATTTTTTTAAATCTACTCATTATCTTGATTAATTCCCAGTATATTGTAGATCTGGTTCTGATGTGGCGTTACAAGGAAGACCAAACATCATAGGTTGTGGTTGACAGTAAAAAAAAATGTCTTAAACAAAGCAATAACAGTGAACGTCATAGAACATCCTGTGAGTATTAGGATTCTATACACTAAAGATGAACTGTTCATGAGCTGTATGTGGAGCACTGGAACAATGCCTGGATTTTAAAATAATCGTTCTCTTATAATATGTGTGCAAGAGACTTGTTTACCAACCTGACACACAAACACATTTCAGCTGACAAGACTGAGCTGACCTGAGCTGAGAAACAATGACAAAGATAGCAGCACACAAAAAACTATCTAAAAATATACACGTTTTGAAATTTCAAATACAGGCTTTGGAGTGGCACTTCAGAGCACATCAGGTTTCTAAATCGAGCCACTGTTCAAAATCAAAGCTTGTTAGAGAGGCATTAAAGCATGTATTTATTTGAGCATTCACTAAAACGAACATCCAATAGGGAAAATAAAGAAGGATATTATGTGTTCATATTCTAGCATTCAATTTCAGTGCAGGTCTATAGAAAAAAGCTATTTTTAAAAGAAAGGTTGAATAAGAAAATATCCAAATGTTTTCCCTGATAATTATTCAATGGATTCACATACACAAACCCGCCATATTGTTCCATGAAAATCCTTTTTCTTTGACTTTGTTTTTTCATAACGTTACCAATTCTAAACACCTTTGTGAAAAATATTAGACCTGGTGGATATGTAAGAGGATGTGGATATATACAAAAAATGTTCTTTCTTGGTCTTTATCCGGAACAGATGCCTGAGCCACCTCAACCGGTTCCTATTGACATGGAGAAACAGCGACTCTACTCCGAGCTCCACCCTTGTGACAGAGCTTCTCACCGTATCTCTAAGGAAGCGCCCAGGGTTGGGTTAGCTCATTTTGACCACTTGTTTCTGCGATCTCGTCCTTTCTGTCATTGTCCAAAGCTCATGACCATAGGTGAGGGAAAGGACGAAGATTGACCGGTAAATCTCAGCTCCCTCTTCATCACAATCCAATACAGCGACCACACCACTGTGCACGCTGCTCCGATCCGCCAGTCAATCTCACACTCCATCTTTCCCTCACTGAAAAAGGTTCTAAGTCCTAGGAACTCCTACACTTGAAGAAGGACCTCTCCATCCACACAGGGACCAGACAGCCCTCAGTAGAGGACCCTGACCCCGGTACTCCCGGAGAACCCTCCAAAGGACGCCCCGGGAGCATGGTCAAACAGCTTTCTCCAAATCCACAAAGCACTCGATCCCTGGAGTATCCAATGGAGCATATTGAGCTGGTCCAGTGTACCACAGATGGGACAAATACCACATTGCTCCTCCTGAATCAAAGATTCAACCATCGGTCAAAGGGACCAGCACCAGAGACCTTTCGACTCAAGCTACGAGCTGCCGCATCAGTGATAGAGGTGGAGAACATGGTCCACTCAGACTCAATGTCCCCTGGGAACTGGGAGAAGCTCTCCCGGAGGTGTGAGTTGAAAGTCCGTCTGACAGGGGGCTCAGCGAGACGTTCCCTGCAGACCCTCACTACTGCCAGGGTCTGACCGGCTTCCTCCCCTGCCAGCGGATCTAACTCACGACCAGGTGGTAATCGGTTGACAGCCCTGGCCCTCTCTTTACCAGGGTCTCCGAGACACGTGACCAAAGGTCAGATGATACGACAACAAAGTCGATCATCGACCTCCGGCCTAGAGTATCCTGGTGTCACGTGCACTGGTGGACACCCTCAAACATGGTGTTTGTTATGGACAAACCGTGGCTAGCACAGAAGTCCAACTGAACACCGCTCGGGAGCATGGGAGTGGAAGTCCCTCAGGTGAATAACGGAGTCCTGGTTTCGTGCACCCTCCGGTACCCCTCCCAAGGACTCTGAGAAGGCTAAGTACTCTGCACTGCTGTTTGGCGAGAAGGCCGTCAAAACACTGAAAGACCTGTCCCACACCCGGAGGCGGAGGGATGCAACCCTCTCATTCAATGTTGAGATCCCAACATGTGGCGGCAGAACGTATGGCCACCCCCGCTTGCTGCCTCTCCCCACGGGAGGGAAATGCCAGAAAAGTGGAGTGCCCAACCCCTCTCAAGGAGTTGGGTTCCAGAGCCCAAGCTGTGTGTGGAGGTAAGGCCAACTATCTCTAGTCGGTGTTTCTCAACCTCCCGCACGAGCTCTCCCCACCACGTCACATTCCACGTCTCAACAGCCAGAAGCTGTTAGTGCTGACTGGGTTGTTGAGGACTCCGCCTTCGACTGCCGCCCGTCCTCTCCGCACCCCGCACCCATGTATCCCTCTATGGATGATGGGTCCACATGAGGGCTGGCCCTCATCCTCCTTTTGAGCTGAGCCATACCGTGTGACGTCAAGGATCTTGATATCGTGGGTTCCATGATGGGCTTTGGACTGCGCTTTGTCTGACTTGTCATCTTGAACCGGTTTGCCATGGGGGGCCCTACCAGGGGCACAAAGCCCCAGACAAAATAGCACCCAGGATCCTCCGAGTATTCAAACTCCCCCACCGCGTTAAGGTGGCTGTCCAGGGAGGAGACATACAGTACAAAATGCTAAAGAGCTAACTGCATTTTGGTCATTTTTGATTAAATAGGCTCATCCCCAAGGAGGGGCATCTGAGACCTGATACTCCTGTTGCAGTTTTTTAAAGCAGAGTATTAGGGGCCAGAATGAGATAAATCCATATGCTCTGAACCCTTTGACAGTTATTGGGCAGGAATCAGCAACAGGTGCAGCCCCAGTGAATGTGTGTGCATGTGCGTGTGTGTGTGCGTATGCGTGTGTGTGTGTCTATGTATGATGCATTTGAGTGAAACGGGAAACCAGAGCGCTCTCCTCCAACCACAACGCGCATGTGCTCTGGTAATGGCCCCTGTCCCCCACCCATACATTAGCGCTAACGCATGAGGTAGAGCAACCAGCAGCAGACCCACTACCACATGATGAAAGCAGAGAAAATAACTCACCGCGGCTTTTCATTTCCCCACTTGTCTCTTTTTATACCAGTTTTTCCAAGAAATCCCCAAATTAAACCATTGGCTTAAATAATAGATTGGGTGATGATGTTAAAAGACCGCACAAAACGACTCTTGGCTTTGTATGGTAGAATCATTTACACAAGCTACTCATTACACTGTCATAGAAGGCATCTGTCTCTGTGCTTTTATTGTTTCTAGTTGATGAGTCTATGACCAGTTTTCCACTGTTATTGGATCAGGTTCTTTGGATGTAAATTTAGTCTCTCTCCTCTAACAGTGAGTGTATTTCTAAACAAAACAATCTTTTTTGCAACCATTGTTCAAACCTATAACTGCTAAATTGAGAAAGTCTGTCATATCCCAATAAATTCATCTATTCTATTTTCTTCTGCTTTATCTGTTGCCGGATAAAGCAGGAGGCAGAAGTCTAAGCAGAGGTGCCCAGACTGCAGATGGCAATTAGCTGTGTAGCTATAGTCTGGTGCAGAACATATCTGTCTTTGAGCTTATTGTTGCTGTGCACTGTCCCCCTCAAAACTTTCTGAACTAAACTATCCTACTCCCTCCAGCTGATCCGGGGGAATCCTGAGGTGCAGGCCAGATTAAAGATAGAGGCCCTGCTGCGTGCGCTGGGTCTTCCCCGCGGCCCGGAACAGCTGTTTTCACTTGGTGTGGAGAAGCAGCAGCTCTACTCTGAGCTCCTCCTGAGGAAAAGGGTAATTGAATATTACTCATTTTCTAGACATTTACTATTGCATTCACATGTCTACTATCTTTCCCATAAGATTTTTACTTTATTGGGATTGAAATATTGTTTTATTAAGAAAAACAAAAAATCAAATCTAGGTTGATAAGTGCTGAAAAGCAAACTAATTTATATTTGAAGTGTTCATATGCAAATACAGATATCTCCGTTTTGAAATGTTGTATTCCTCTAGTCAGAATCTTCAACAGTACACTTGAAGGAATTTGCGCAAAAAGGGGGTGAAACTTTACTTGTATGGCACTAAAATAGAGATGGCTTTTCACAAAACTAAATAGACAATTGTAAGCTTTCCATGGCACTGTTTTTGCATAAACTATGTATTTGTACCATATCAATAAATTAATAAACGCATGTTTTGTTTTTTATAGACTTCAAATTATTATTTTTATTGAATCACATAATTCTGGTCAAGAATTTGGAATATTCTTACACATAACAGGGGTTACAAAGTTACATTGTACATAAGTGAGCTCTGAATAAATTAATCAGCCGGACTAATTTTTAACCATGTCTTGTTAAAGTGACGTTTCTTGGGTTGAGTGCAACTCTCATAGAAGGGATTAAGAATAGCTAATAGGACATTCAGCTCACGTCAAACAACAAAAAGAATATCACACTGAAATACAAAGATGTGGTCATAGTACTGAGCCATCACCATGTTTTACGCTGTGCTAAAACTAGGACAGTGACGAACTCAATAAGTTGGGTTGAGTTTAGGCACAAAGACAGCTCTCCCCTGATGACCCAGAGGGCGGCTCATGTCACTCTCTAAATCTGCCCTCATCTCATTATTTGATCATCTGCCTGAGCCTGTACTGATGGGATATGCAAAAAGCTTAGCTTTGAGGGGCAGTTGTAAGTGTGGTGTCAGTGCCTGACGGTCAGCCAGCAAAACCTGAAACTCTGGGCATGCAGATCCAAAATAAACACTCTATGACGTTAACTGCTACACGAGGAGCTAGCATTGACATTTTCAAAAGCAATATGATCACCAAACACTTGGTGCTCATATCACTTGGTGAAATTTGAATAGCCTCTATTTCTATATTAAGTGAGCAAACAAATATGACACATATATATTTTATTTCTCTTTTTCTTCATGCCCTCCAATAAGCTTGGCTCATGCATGTTCAGTATGAGTGCTGTTGTAGTTTCAGTAATCAATGCATGGGGCATGTCTTAATTGTGTTAGTCAATACAGCTCTTTTATAATTGGCTATCAGTTAAAAGTTATACATGCAATTGATAGGAAACAATCCAAATGTATTATCTTCTGTGACTTGTTAGTCTGTGTGCTTCGTAACAGTAGAACTCCCAGAGCACTCAATTGGACAGCCTTTAGTTTTTGAAACTGCTTTCGGACTGGTTCTAGTTCAGTTTGGTTTACCAGCCAGTGCTAGTAAGCTTTTTTGAGGATGTTTTCAAAATTCCATAGCCATTGAATCGGCGCCCTGACGTTAAAGTAACGTCAACATTGGAACAACACAAAATTAAACATGTAATAAAATCCATGGAACTATTTCCTATCTCTCAAAACTTTTTTTTTCTAAAACTTTCTAATGTATTTATGAAACAAAAAAGTTTCATAAACTAGCTTTAAAGTAATTTATAATAAAATAAAGATCAAAATATTCTACTGCAATATTACATAGTGGCACATGTGGGCTTCAGAATGTGTTAAAATAGCATGGTTGCATGGGCTGTTCCCTCAGTTGAGACTTGAGGTCAAGTTCAGCCATAGATTAGCAGAGCCTGCTCTGCCCCCACCGGGACAGCTGTCCATGTCACTCTGATCACACAAGCAGTGCGTCATTAAAAACTCGCTCTCGTCTTTATGTGCTGCTGTGATGATTTGTAAATGGAACATGACCAACAAAAAAACAGTTGCTATAATATCAGCCAAGTATCCATAAATCCAAAACTTCAAACTCAAACCCCAGATCTAAAATTAGAATAAGAAATGCATCATATTTATGTAGATATATATATAGATATATCTATATATATATAGCATGCCCAAAAATAAAATAAAATAATATATATATATATATATATATATATATATATATATATATATATATTAGTGCTGTCCAACGATTAAAATATTTAATCGCGATTAATCGCATGAATTTCATAGTTAACTCGCGATTAATCGCAAATTAGTCACCCATTTGCGTGCTGTGTGCAATTTCTTTTTTTATTGAAAACAATGTGTAGTGTTATATTACACACTAACATTTGATGCAAAATCATCAATAAATGGATGACAAAATAAATAATTGGTAACAAAAAGCCCCTTCAATGTGTGTGTGTGTGTGTGTGGAGTGTGTGTGTTTATGGGTGTGGGTGTGTGTGTGTGTGTGGGTGTGTGTGTGTATGTGTGGGTATAGACCATAGACTGTATAGAAACATCATGGTGTCATTATGATGATGATAAACAATTTTTTTGTAAATTTGTTCATGTAAATACTCTATAGTGTTTCTCTGTTTACTTTCGGTATATCTATGACTGTATACTGTTTGCTTGTATTGCCTTTTTTATTAACCCCTCCCCCCCATCTCCCACTTCATGTCCCCCCCCCCCTCCTATGTGCCCTTCTGGGTTTCTTCTTTGGCCCCCTGTATCTCCAACTACATATTGTTTGTAATCTCTGTCTACAATGTATCTTAACTAGTCCTTTTCTTTGTGTCTATTTTTTTTCTGTATATGTGTTTGTCTGCAATAAAAAGTAAAAAAAAAAAAAAAAAAAAAAAAATTTTTTTTTTTTTTTTTTTTAATAATTATAAAAAAAATTAATGGCGATAAAAAAATGACGCCGTTAATATTGATTTGCGTTAACGCGTTAATAACGCGATATTTTGGACAGCCCTAATATATATATATATATATATATATATAAATTTAATATAAAAATAAATATATATATATATATATATATATATATATATATATATTGATTAAGATTAATTAACGCCACAAAAATTAGCGCATTAAATTTTTTTACGCATTTTAAATGTATGTGTTTTCGCACCGCGGAACCTTCCTCACTGCATGAGTTTCAGAGGGACCGTTTATACTGGTGTACCAACTCGAGCTTCGGGCATGGCTCCGTGACTTTTTTTGTTCAAAAGTACGTTATTACAAGCATAGACCTACTTTAGTGGTGTCTAAATCCCAGTGAGTTAGAGACGGGAATGAGCGCTGTGTATGGAGCATAGACTGTATTGTGTGGAGCGATGGACTCTGTGTGAGGAGGAGGAGCAGCGACTTTTGTGCGTGAACGGATAAAGAAGAGGCATTCAATGGTAAACTAAAAATCCATATGAAAAAAATTATTTCTCATTGTTCTCAGGTCAAATATTTATATGCGATTAAAAGGCGATTAATTGCGATTAATTAATTACAAAGCTTCTAATTATTTAGATTTTTTTTTTTTACCGAGTCCCGGCCCTATTACATATATATATATATATATATATAAATTTATAAGAACACGAAAATCTTGAGAAATACATAGGGCTCAGAGAGTGTTTTTTGTTTTTATATATATATAAAAACAAAAAAAAGCACACATTCATATACTTAAAGGTGACAGTAGTGCCTGTGGTGATCGGTGCACTCGGGGCAGTGACCCCGAAGCTAGAAGAGTGGTTGCGGCGGATCCCTGGAACAACCTCGGACATCTCGGTCCAGAAATGTGCAGTGCTAGGAACAGCAAAGATACTGCGCAGAACCCTCAAGCTCCCAGGCCTCTGGTAGAGGACCCGAGCTTAGAGAGGGATAACTGCCCGCGGAGGGCCAAAGGTGAGTGGACAATTTTATATATATATATATATATATATATATATATATATATATATATATATATATATATATATATATATATATATATATATATATATATATATATATATATATTACAGTACAAACCAAAAGTTTAGACACACCATCAAAGAGTTTTTTTATTTTCATGATTATGAAAATTGTAAATTCACACTGAAGGCATCAAAACTCATGTGAAATTATGTACATACTAAATATGTATTCTAGGTTCTTCAAAGTATTACCTTTTGCTCTCATTACTGCCTCACACACTCTTGGCATTCTCTTGATGAGCTTCAAGAGGACCTGAAATGGTCTGAGTTTCCAGAGATACTTAGCACTTGTTAGCCCTTTCGCCTTCACTCTGTGGTCCGGCCCCAAAACCATCTGGATTGGGTTCAGGTCCGGTGACTGGAGGCCGGGTCATCTGGCCCAGGACCCCACCACTCTCCTTATTGGTCAAATAGCCCTTACACAGCCTGGTGTGAATCTACAGTCAATAGTCATGAAAAGAAAGGAAACTCATTGAATGAGAAAGTGTGTCCAAACTTTTGGTCTGTACTGTACATTTTATGTTCTTTTCCAAAGTGGTTAGGCTTTGATAAGATAAGATATATAGAAGATATTCTTTATTTTTCTCACAAGGAGGAGAAATTTACATGTCACATTTGGCATGGCTAGGAACACTCAAGATTGTGCAAAAAAGGGAGAAAATGTGCAAACATGTTAAATGCAAGATATATTATGTACAATAAAAAAGTGGCAGTTTAAAAGTGTCAATATTAGTGCAGGTTTTTCAGTCTTATACAGTGACTTAAAGTGACTTATTGTACAGTCTGACAGCGGAGGGGATAAAGGCCCTGCGGTAGCGCTCCTTCTAACACTGAGGGTGCCCACTTGCTCCATAAATGGAAGTGAATACATAGATCAAATAAAGTAAACCTTTGGGACCAGTGGAACGTGGGCCCACATGCACAGGTGAAAAAGTGTTTATAGGTAAGTGGCTCTTACTAAAAGACCACTATGCGCTGTAATCTATGGCATCAGTTGTGAACATGTGATGCTGCATACATGTGACCCCTGATGAACAATACAGGCCGATCTGCGTCCTTGTGTTTGTTACCATGGCAATGGGCTCTCTGATAAGCTGATATTTTTCATTAAACTGTGAAACCTAGTCATTGTAAGAAAAGCTGCTATAAATTGACTCAAACAATTTTCATGGCTATTTTTAACCAAGGCCTCTGCTGCTTCAATTAGTTTCTCTGTATTATTTTTTTCCTTGAAAGGTGTAATACTTGTGCCGTCAAAATCAATATTGATTTTGGAAATGCTTTTAACAGCTTTGGTAAACATGCCTGAAAAGGTTATCAAATGACATTAGCATTTTCCATTCCAATGACCTGCTTCTCAGGTCAGCCTGACCCCTCCACTTGTTTGTGGCTAAACACTGCTTCTCTCTGCCTATGGTAACTTTGGAATAATAGAAAAATACATGTACATGTTGAAGGATAGTTATTCATTCCTTTAAAGAAAATGCTCTTCCAGCATACACAATGAGCTAAAAATGATTGTATTTCTAGACATTTACTGAATCTTTTTGTTATAATTAGTCAAAGTTCAAATGGCTCATTCGATTTCACTTTCAATTCAGTTTTGCTTTTGATGCTCCATTGCTCTGAAATCTCATATTTTCTGCTATATACAGTATATATCCTTTTTTCTTTAATGATTTGTATTTAAAATTTGAAATTGGTAAAGATTCAAGTGTGTATTTCCCACAAACTGTCCTCTTCTAAATCAGAAGTATTTTTTTTTGTGAGAATACAATCTATGCATTGTCTGATAAATATGAATGATCATTTATTTATTAACTATCAATATATATAATTCAGTTATTCATCATTATATTCATTCAAAGGTTTCTCATTGCTGTATCACCTCAATTATAAAGAGCTGCTCTTAACCATGCAGCCTGTCATTACCTTATAGGCCACACGTGCAGGTACAGTGAAACAATCGATGACAGAAACATGGAACTGTTGTTGTCCTGCCGACCTTGAAATGCTAATGCCATTAACATTTCAGAGGACGGATGCTTGGTTATTACCTCATGCGGCCGTACCAAAGCATGGCATAATCAGGACATTATGTTAATCAAATGGAGGCGCGGCGGACAGGAGCGGAGCCCACTTCTCTTCACTTGGACAGGGGGAGGCAGCCAGGCGTCCCATCACTGAGTGATGGATGGTGATTGAAGGTCATTACTTAGCACCCCACTGAACTCCTGACCCAAAGCCCAAGGGGAGAGCAAGGCCCCCAACGCAAGGTCAAGCACCTTCCCCGGTACGACACAAGCTCCACACAATGGCCAAAAGAGGATTCAATATCATAGGCCTTAATCGCGCTAAGCCTGAACGCAAGGGGTCTGTTATGGCTGAGCTTAGAATTCTCAATCCTATGTTATCTTCTTATATTTCCAGCACTCATATTTTTAGTACTTAAACGGCCCCAGGTCGAGGGAAGGTTGTGCATGTTGTTCGCTTCTTACCGTAATCTGTTTCATTGGATGCTCAACTTCTGCCTTTCCTCTAATTGGGTTAGGGTTAGATTGTTTTATACATGTTCGTACCAGAGTACTTCTGTGACAAGTTAGTGACATATGAACAAACTTGGACTCTGAAGGGAACAGGGACTTGCATTCTGCTCGAACTCTGACTAGCACAGGGACTGGCCTCCTGCTGGGACTCTGACTAGCACAGGGACTGGCCTCCTGCTGGGACTCTGACTAGCACAGGGACTGGCCTCCTGCTGGGACTCTGACTAGCACAGGGACTGGCCTCCTGCTGGGACTCTGACTAGCACAGGGACTGGCCTCCTGCTGGGACTCTGACTAACACAGGGACTGGCCTCCTGCTGGGACTCTGACTAGCACAGGGACTGGCCTCCTGCAAGGACTCTGGGGTATTCAGAGTGAGGAGTAAATATTGGGAGGCAGCATTCTTGTTTAATGCAGCTTAAATATGAAACATCCATCCATTTTCTTCCCCTCACTGATCCTCCTGCAGGTGGTGAGTCCACAGGAGCTGAGATCTTTCAGAAGGGGCTTCAGGCAAAGTGGGTTAAGTGTCTTGCCCAAGCACACAACGACAGCAGACATCAGTGGGAGTCGTGAAGTAGGTCTTGCGGTGGGCTCGAACCCAAGACTTTCAGGCTGATGTGCATTCATAAATGACATTGTTTGTTGTTCATCAGATTATTATTAAATGTTAACTGTGTTTTAAATTTAGATAAAACCTGTAGTAAGAGACGAATACTACAGAGTGGGCCCCCCAAAAAAGGGTGTCTGGACATTCTGTTTAAGAGAATAAATCAGCATATTTTTGGGGGAGGGAAATATATACAGAGCACTAAGAGGAGCGCCCTCAGAGCTCGCTGGGGTTTAGGACACAGGGACAGCAGGAAGAGATCTTATGAACATTTATCGTAACAAGAAAATAAATGTTTGAATGGAACTTTTGGATTTGGCTTGGTCTTATTTCCTGGTCAAATTTGAATTATGCAACAGGGCCCAAAGGCCAATGCTTTACCAACTGAGCCACTGTCACCCCAAAATATGAAACAGTCTTTCTTAAAATATAGGAAAGCCTAATACTCCGACAATGTTTAAATTCAGGATAAAAACAGTTCTGTTTAGCTCTGCATACAACTGAAGGAGGTGCACACTCTTTACAATGTACTTATGTAATAGCTGTGTTTGATTTTCAATGTTAATGTTTCCTCTCTTGTTTTTAAAGCACTTTGAACTGTGCTATACAAATAAACCTTTAATAGGTTATGAGGTTATATGTTTTTGGCTATGTTATTTATGTTCAGACATGAACATAATTACATGTTTTACAATTACATGTTTTACATCATGTAATTGAAGTTCAAGGGGGATCTTTTTTGCAGGATATGCTTGTCTACTTTAGACAGAGATAAATGCCAAAATTATAGTGTAATTGCAACGGGCAATTACACTATAATAATTCTAAGGCAGCCAAGGGCTGCCTTAGAATCTTGAATTCAATCAATTACAAGTGCAGATTGTCAATCATGTCTCTGAAATGACACATTGACTGGATTTGAAAATTAAAACTGTGGCAAAAGAGTTGAAGAGTTAAGTTGTAAAAACAGATTTCTCACTCCACACAGAGATGGGAGCGGGGTTGCCAGTACAGGAGGTGCATGCCAGAACTATTGTACATGTTTTTAATGGTAGTAGAAACCGGAGTACCCAGAGGAAACCTATGCAGACACAGGGAGAACATGCAAACTCCACTCAGAAAGCCCCTGTTCCCAAATAGTTTGAAAGTACATAGTGTTTTAAAATACCCATAGACATAAATGAGGTATTCATTTTTTTCATCAAAGTAAAAAATATATATAGAATGTCATTGAGTTCTGCATCTTGAAGAAGTTGTGCACTTGGTATTAATTTCACCGACTGTCGAAAACTAACTTAAAACCATGCAAAGGTCGGAGAAAGGCCAGCGTCTTTATGTTGCACTTCAATTGACTCTTTCTGGATGCTCAACTTCCATTCAACTTCGGTGCTGCTGGGATTTCCCTTCATCCTTGTGGAAAATAGGCGACCACACACATTCTCCGAGATTATTTACAAACCAATGTGGCATCATCTCACGGGAACCTGTTCCAACAAGCACGGAACAAAACACAGTAGGGGGAAAAATAGAGTGTGAAAAAGCCCCAAATTGGATCACATCGTCTCGCTCACTTCCTGGTTTTTTGGTAGCCCCCCTAAGCCGGCTCCTCCAGAGACAGTGCGCTCTTCTTTCTCTGCCTGGATTATTCTGAGACGGACCCCCTGAGGAGATGTATTATGTGGGGGATTTGTAAATAAAAGACATACATAGAGATAGGAAAAAAGGTTTGAAGAAGGTTGTTTCAGGAGAAGCCATTATGGTGACGCAAAACTAGTTTTTAATAATAATAATGCATCGGTTTTATATATAGCTCTTTTTAGGACACTCAAAGACAATTCACGTGTCATTATTCTTTCACTCCATACACGATGATGATCAACTATACCTGTAGCCACAGCTGCCCTGGGGCACACTGACAGAAGGTAGTCAACCAACCATTCACACACACATTCATTGCCTCATTCTAGGCAATGTGGGTGAGGTGTCTTGCCTAAGGACATAACAACAGTTTGGCACTTTACAGCCGCGGCTGCCCCACTGTGGCACCTGGCGTTCCCAGGGGTCTCCCATCACAGTACTAACCAGGCCCTGTCCTGCTCAGATTCAGAAATCTGACGGGATCTGGCTTTCACAGTCATGCATGGTTTGCAGCATGGTTTCACCCAATCATTTCACCGAAGTTGGGCTGTGGTGTAAATCCTAAATTGAATCATTATGTCCTGATGAAGAGTGTGCATCAAACATTTAGTGATCCATTGTTTCACTAAAGCTCAGGTACCTAACTTTCTCTTAAAATAAAATAACTAGAAAAGCAACTATAGAGAGCAGACTTCTTCCATGAGATGCAATTCCATTCCTTTAATAAAGTCCTGCATCAAGACACGTTTCCTGAAAATGTCATCCATATCCGCCCATAACAGTTTGAGTTATGTTGCTCACAGAATCAAACAGCGCTGTAACCTCCACGGGACTCCTCAGTGGAGGTAATATGCAAAAACATTCATTTTGTTCCTGTTGGTCACATTTTCACACAGAGGGTTAATGAAATGATAAAACTAGAACCACCTTCACTTTGCCAAAAAGTCTAATAGAGTGGCTCACAGCATTCATTGTATGTTCTATAATGAGATGAAGACAGAATGTTTTTAGGATGTGTTCATACAGATTGTTAAAGGAAAATACCCTTGAGGACTCTCAACAGCACCTGTCAGTACAAAGGTTTTACATATTTTTTCCTATTACATAAAACAATGACCACATCTCCTAAAATACCCACTGTCTTCAGCTGAGTCTACCTCTCAAGGGCCTATGGGAAATGTCTTCTCTCTAAATAGTAAAGGCAAGCCCCTCACATGGTCCACCACACACGCTTCCTGACGTGCACATACCATAAATGGTTCAAGTCTCATGGGAACACAGTCAACTATACTTTAACGGGGGTGCCCACACTTTGTCCAACCAAGATTGATCTGTACTTTTCCATAAACCAGTGAACCTCATTTTGAAGCACAGGTAATGATGCATAAAATAAAACAAGTTAAGGAGTTTAAATACCTGGGTGTTATTTTGGACCCCAAGTTAAGTTTTGATGGGCATGTTAAAAAAATGACTAAGACCATAAAAAGAAATATAAATTGTTTCAGGTTAATTAAATCCTGTTTATCAGTTCAAGCTGCGCGAGTTTACATGCATGCAATGATTTTATCTCACATGTCTTATTGTGCCATTGTCTGGGGTCAGGCCACAAAGTCTGTAGTGAAGCCTTTCTTATCATTATATAAACACACACTCAAAATATATGATCGAAAGCCAATGAAGCATCATCACTGCCAAATTACTGAAAAATACGATGAATTTTGATAATTTTATACACTTTACCTTTTGAAACGTTTTTTTTAAGTGTCTTAATGGATTAGCCCCTGAAGTAATGTGTAAAGACATCCAAAGGTGCAGCAGTGAGGGTGTGCAGACTCGAGCTGCAGTCAGTGGGAGCTGCAGAGTGAGAAGGTGCCGGACGACTCTGGGTCAGTCTGCATTCTCGGTGAATGCATCACATGTGTGGAACTCTTTTCCACTGGAGCTGAAGTCACAGTCGGACATTAGACTTTTCTCCACTAAACTGAAAAAGTGGCTTAAGGAAAATCAGAAGTGTGAGCACTAAACCTGGATGTAGTATGGACAAATGGGGTCAGTTATTTTTATTGATGTGTGGTTGTTCTTTTCTTCCCTCTTACATTTTTTTTTAACAACTTGTTTCTTCGCTTTCTCCAAAAGCCTAACCAGGGACGGGGGCTGCAAATTAGCCTTTGGCTAGAAGCCTTGTGTACTTGACTTCGGTTACCTGTGGGTGACAATGTTTTTTGTACTGTCCCTGTCAAATAAATAAATAAATAAAAAAGTAATGAGCATGTTGTATTTATTCTCATTTGGTTGGAAAAAACATGGCTAATAATTTAGTTATTTATGGTGTAAGATATGGTACGACCAGCACGCCTGGTCGTACCATACCATAGTGCAAACTAGATTTTGTACCAAGGTTTGGATTTGCTCCATTGACCGCCGTTAACCCCTCCCACCTGTTAACTCCTTTTGCAGATTGAAACAATTAGATCTGAGTTTTTCCGTGTAGTTTGTAATGCGCCCGAGTGAGTGAGCTAGCTTATAGCCTAGCTTTAGCCATCTCTTTTCCACTATCGGAGCCCATAGGCAGTAACGCCATAATCTTTACCAGTGATTACATTTGCTAAACATTCCTCTTGCTCTGGCTTCAATTTCTTGATAGAACCAGAACAAATTACTTCACTATCGCATTCTCCGCCATTGCCAAACAACAACCTCCCAATTCTCTGATTGGTCGGATGGGATTCAACCGATGTAAAGGCAGACACTGGGTCTAGACCCTGACAGTACATGCACGGAAATGATAATTGACCAGAGTTTGCAAATGGCTAAGGCCAGGCTACCCCAACACAAACATTATGATCTTTTATTTCATACAGTAGATGACACAGGTACTCATTATGCTAAAGATAGAGATTTTACACTAGTTTCTTTTTCATGATAAAGTTAGAGATATGATGTTCATTTATCTTCTGCTTAACTGGTGATACAACACTGAAATTGAGGGGACTCTTTATCTTGAATATCTCTTGAGCTTCAGAACTGCTTGGTGCACTAGGGCCATGTGTGCACATCATCTAAAGTTTGGAAGTGTGTGTCCACATTTGTCTCTATATGACGCCTCTTCAATGAAATTAAGAAGCTCAGCAGGTTTGAACTTTGCATTTGATAAAGTTCAAGTTAACATTTGAATGCAGAAAAGGACATTCAGCTCAGAGACACGCCTCCAGAAATTCTTATAGTGATTGTAATTTTGCGATGTCTGTGTATTTTAAAGAGAAAAGTGTCCTTAGAATTTGTGAGGTCACCACAACCAGTGTGTTGGACACTTTTGCCTTAAACCTGGTTCACACGAGAAGATTTTAAAATTGTCGGCCGATTTTTTTTTTTAAAATCAAGGGTCTAACCTCTTTGGTCGTACAGTGTGTGGTGCGCAGCCACACGGCAAAATCATGCAAACCACACACATCACACACAAACCGATTTCTCCCCGAGCATTCCCAGGTCAGACAGGAATCTCACTAAATCTCTCGAGATCAAGCGTGACTTCAGAGTAAACAATCATGGCGGACGAAGGGGATGCAGTGGCGATAGTTTGCAGTTTGTTTTCAACAGAGAAAAGACCGAATCAAAAGAAAAGGCAATGGTCAAAGAAGTTTAGACAACGTGAGCATGGACTATACTTTCTACATCATGATATGAAGGTGAGTGGTTTTTTTACGGCGTTTCCTCGCCGCCTCATCTCGTCTTCTGATTGGCTACACGCCGCAGTCATGGCAACGCGCTCGTCTGTCCTCGGGGGACACCACACACGAAGAGAAATCGGGCCAAAACAATCTAACATGTTGGATATCCCCGATTTTGAGATCGGAGCAGTCCCGAAGTCCTTCAGAGCGACGAGCATAGTCTTAAGACACCACACACGGCAGGAAAATCCATCAGATTTTTTTCACGATAATCGGAGCGTTCTTAAAGATTGTCTTGGGGTAAATCGGGTCCAAAATTGGCCTAATTATCCTGCCATGTGAACCAGGCTTTAGTCTTAGTATTATTGTGGTCCAAACTAAATCAAACTACCACAAACATTTCCGAAATGCGTTTAGAATAATAACTAGAGCATTTGTAAAAGTCTGCAGATGCCATGTGATACAAGTGAACACTGTGACCTGGACTTTTCTTTTGCATTATATTAGTAAGCACTGCACTCTAGACTCACCACCTTTATTCCAGTGTAATATTTGAATATTCATAAATAAAAATAAAACATTGAGTCTGCAGAAATATGTGCAATTTATCTGTTTCTGTTTGTGTGTGTATTTGTAATTTACACTAACAATATTGTTATACAACTTTTGCACACAGGTCCTCACCTTTCTTCAGTGGGTGTATCTAATCGAATCGAACAATAGATGTCCAGAGGTGGAACCAGGGGTCAAAAAGGCAAGGAAGGTGAGCATATTTAAAGCTAAGGTTGCAATCGGATAGGAACTTTAAAGTACGACCAAATCTTTATAACAGCCAAATAGGCAGAGACTTTATGAACATCTCTGGGGTCAGGCAGTGCTGTAATGCTTGTGAAGCCATTAAGAGCTTAGAGTGAACAGAACCCCAAAGGCGAGGAAGGGTTAGTTCATCTGAAAGAGTGGGCAATCCCAAGAGCACTACGCCCACCACACAGGCGATTAAGAACCAGAAGCCAATGAGATTTTAGCCGATTCCTCCACTTGACTTGCTCCTCACCAATGAATCCTCTGTGACTGATAAACACAGCATCATCCTGGCAGCCTCAGCTGTTTGATTGGTCTACAGGTCAGGAAAAAGTTAGATTATTGTAAATGAAAAAAAAAAGAGATTTTGGTCCATGGAACTGTAGTCAGATTAAAAAGAGAAAAGAACCACCAAAGGTAAGCCACAAGAAGGATTTAATGACAACTGTCTGTACTGAATCATGCTGACATGAATATTAATGGTGCCTCTTTTGACCCTGCATCTATCATGCTAACAACAGTCAATGGAGCTCAATAATCCTAACCCTGATGCATGGGTCCCCAACTCCAATTCCCATTTTCAGTTTTAACCCTCAGTTTTAACACTCCAACATTTGTATATATATGTATATATATATATATATATTAGGGCTGGGACTCGATTAAAAAAAATAATCTAATTAATTAAAGGCTTTGTGATTAAGTAATCGCATTTTAATTGCATAAAAAAATAAAAATAATTGTCCACTCACCTTTGGCCCTCCGCGGGCGGTTATCCCTCTCTAAGCTCGGGTCCTCTACCAGAGGCCTGGGAGCTTGAGGGTTCTGCGCAGTATCTTTGCTGTTCCTAGCACTGCACATTTCTGGACCGAGATGTCCGAGGTTGTTCCGGGGATCCGCTGTAACCACTCATCTAGCTTCGGGGTCACTGCCCCGAGTGCACCGATCACCACGGGCACTACTGTCACCTTTACCCTCCAGGCCCTCTCCAGCTCCTCTCTGAGACCTTGGTATTTCTCAAGCTTTTCATGTTCTTTTTTCCGGATGTTACCATCGCTTGGAATTGCCACGTCCACCACCACGGCTGTCCTCTGCCCTTTGTCCACCACCACGATGTCAGGTTGGTTCGCCATTACCATTCGGTCGGTCTGTATATATATATATATATATATATATATATATATATATATATATATATATATATATATATATATATATATATATATATATATATATATATATATATATATTAGGGCTGGGACTCGATTAAAAAAATTTATCTTAATTAATTAAAGGCTTTGTGATATAGTAATCGCATTTTAATCGCATACAAACAGTAAGAAGTATTTTTTTTCACATGGATTTTTTGTTTACCATTGAATAATGACTGAAAACATAAGCTTAAGCAACACATGTTCATTGAGGACGATAAGGGGAGCAGACAGACTTCAAATCAAATAACGTTTCTACACACACTCTAACAACAGATGCTTTGTATAACCAAAATCCACTGCACTAACAGTGAGCACTAGGGCTTTGATTTCGAAATCCGATATTCAAATATAATTAGAATATTAAAAAATATATATATATATTCGAACAAATATTAGACAGCCCTTAATATTTGAAATGTATTTAATGACTGCAAATAAAATTAAAGCCGCAAGCGGCGTCGAACGGCCCTCGCCGCACCGCGCAACTCCCCGCTCTGCATGCACCACCCCACGCCACGCCGCCGTGCACCAAGCCGCCCCGCACCATGCCGATCCACACCACGCTGCCCCACACAAAGCCGCCCCGCACCATGCCGATCCACACCACGCTGCCCCACACAAAGCCGCCTCACACCACGCACCACGCCGCTCCGCACCAAGCGGCTCTGCACTACGCTGCCCCGGCGTGATACATAGATCCATGGCACAGACACAAGTATTGACAGGCGCCTGCCGAAAGCCCGTTGTACTCGCTATAATTGATCTATGCTTGTTATAATGTACTTTTGAACAAGAAAAGTCACGGAGCTCAGTTGGTGCGCCAGTATAATCGGTCCGTCTGAAACATATAGTAACACAATATAGTGAAATTAATTATGCATGGAGTTGCGGAACCATGCATCAGGGTTAGGATTATTGAGCTTTATTGACTATATATACATATATAAACGCTGCTTAACATTGAATTTATGCTAATCTGTGCCAATGATTGATATAATGATGAGTATGTTTGCTATTTCCGAAGCTGAATTCTAACCATAAGCAATTTGATGACCACTATTGAGGACCTGGCACACACACACATACACACTCACACACTGCATGGTCACTGGATGTTGGAAGTAATATTTGCTTAAAACACTGACATGGAAATGTCAGAGTGCCCTGAACATGCTGCTCTGTGAAGAGAGTGTAAAAACGAATGCACTCTGCAGTAATCAAATGATAATGCACAAACGTTATTATCTTTTCACCCCCTACATGGTAGTGAACTTGTGTTGTAGCCACAGCTGTCAGGGGGACTGGAAGCAGGGGAACCAATCACAGACAAATTCTGGGCAATGTGGGTGAGAATATGACTGTATACCTTCCAAGACATGGCAATCCACCTGAACTAACAGGCCAGACAGAAGTGACCAGAAATGCAACCAAGTCTTTTCTTTCTGGACAAGAAAACAGCCAATGTTGAAAGAAAGTCTAAAAAAGGTTATTTAGTTGACACGATTGACTTCAAATATGTGGAAGAAGGTGCTCTGGTCTGACAAGAATAAACTAAAAACATTGAGCACAGTGTCTGCACAACAATAGCGTGCTAATGGGATTCCCATACAGATCCACAGGTAAGACAGGTGGGCATGTATTCTAAAACACATATGGATTTGTTTTATAATGGTTAGTTATAGAAAAATCCATCAGATGCTGCAAAGGGATTTCACCCAATCTCCTTCTTGGGAAGTGGTTGACTTGGCCTACTTTTGTCTGCCCTGGATCCACAAGGCCCAAATGGGAACATAATTATATAAGAGCAGATTTACCTGTGCTGGAGAACCCTGCAGAAGGGAAATGGGGCACGAAAGATACTGTATACCAGGGACAAAAATATTGTTAATTATATTCAAATCAAAAACATACAGTATATTTAAAGATTTTTTAAAAGCTGCATTCAATTTATTGACAGTTGTTTAACACAGACAATTAGACATGTACAATATAACACCCGAGACTTGCACAGAGTGATAGAAAAATAGATTAAATGAAAGAAAAAATATTTATTTTCATTTAGAAAAGCATGGCTTCAAAAAGGTTTTCAGTCTGCATTTCAATAAGTCAACTATTTCCCTCTAGAAGTTTCATGATGGCTCATAAATGGTCAAAAGTCAGAATAACTAGTGAATATCTGAGTGTATCCTAATCTATCTCAGCTATTCTGTGACAATAGAAGATTAGTCTTTAAACAGCACCATGAAGTTCAAGGACTTCACAAAGCTTTGAACATCTCACAGAGCACTGTCTAATCCATCATACTGTAATGGAAAGAGTACGGCACAACTGCAAATTTACCAAAACACAGGTGTCTGCTAATCTACGCTAACAGCTTGAACAAGGAGACCACTGATCAGAGACTCCCAGGGTAACTGTGGAGGAGCTGCAGACATCCACAACTCATCTGGGATCATTGTAATATGGGGCAAATATTAGTCATGAACTACTTTTCACAAACGCTTTTCTAACGTTATGGGGATATTATTCAAAATAGAATTGGCAAATGTGGAAGATTATAAAGTCATACATCAAAAGACCTTTTTCTGTACTTGCTGCGAAAAGAGTCCTGCCTCATGGAGGCTGAATACATTCGCAAGCTCCTCTTACTTTACTTCCTACACTCCCAGCTTTTAGTTGGAAACAAAAGCTTTCCCGTCACATCTTTCCTCCAGCAAAGTGAGATGGTTTCACAAAAAAACAACAACATTGCTGTTGTGGCGAGACAACATCTGGATAGGTTGATGAGGTATGAACACGTTTTCCAAGTGAATCTGACAAACATTTCACCAGAATAAAATTTATGACATGTGTAACAGTGTAAAATGTAGAACAATCCATTTATACAAAGCAAGCCTATCCACTGTTCCATGTTGAGAAGCGTATTCAAAGCGTATATATATATAAAAAAATTATTGATACTGAGCAATTGATTTTTTAGGATATTCATGGAATTATTATGAATGGATGCATCTTGTTATTGATGCCAGGCACAAGGATCTCTTTATGGCACACAATCACCCCCTCACAGACACACCCAGAGTGCATCCAGTCCATCTGCGATTCATGGCCTACTTTTAGTGCACATTGGTGGCATTCCAGACCCCATTCTCAAAGAGGACAGACAGAGGCGCACTCTGTTTCCACTGCTTAGGCAAATATAGCCGTGACATCCAAAGTGGACTGTAGTTTTGGTTTGTCTATTCATTTTGACGGGAGCCGACGCCAATGTGTGTAAACTCCAAAACCAACATAAACTTAGTACTTCCTTATTGATTCATCATTTTGAAAAATTGCTATAACCTGAGTCAGCAAGATCAAACACAAGAATAATCACAATCGAGCATTTTATACAGTGCCTTGCGAAAGTAAGGCACGGCCCCCTTCAATCAATCAATCAACGTTTATTTGTATAGCGCCTTTCCTACACAAGGCAACGCAAAGCGCTTCACATCCCCTATCACATCATGCATAAATCAAACACATTAAGAGCACAAGATATATTAAAAACATTAAAAATAAAATCACAAAAATTAAAAACCTTTAAACATTAAAATCACAGATGGGACTAAAATCATAAATAGTCACAGTGCATTAAAAAGATTAAAGATAAAAACAAAGATGAAAAGATAAAATCATTCAGTTGTATATGCGCAGCTAAAGAGAATTGTTTTGAGCCTAGATTTAAAGGATGCCAGAGTAGACGCCTGTCTCACATTCTCAGGAAGACGGTTCCAGACTCTAGCCGCATGAATCTGAAATGCAGTTTGCCCATGTCTAGTACCGACTCTGGGCACTAACAGGAGTCCAGTCCCTGTGCTCCTCAGAGTCCGGGTCGGTTCATATGGCACAAACATGTCGTGGATGTACCTTGGCGCGAGACCATGGAGAGACTTGTACACAAGTAAAGCTGCTTTGAAGTCTATTCTCTGAGGAACAGGAAGCCAGTGCAGAGACCTGAGAACTGGACTAATGTGGTCGCACTTCCTAGTTCTGGTCAGGACTCGAGCTGCTGCATGTTGAATGTACTGCAGCTGTTTTACAGCCTGTTTGGAGAGACCTGTGAACAAGCCATTGCAATAGTCTAACCGACTGGAGACAAAAGCGTGTATAAGAGTCTCCAAGTCTGCCTTAGACACTATGTTTTTAATTTTAGCAATGTTTTTTAGGTGGTAATAAGCTGCTGATGTTACAGATTTTATGTGGCTTTTGAAATTTAAGTCTGAGTCCATTATCACTCCTAGATTTCTGACCTGATTTGAGGGTTGTAGAGAGAGAGCCTGGAGGTGACAAATAACGCTCTCTCTTTGTTTCTGGGGTCCGAAAACAATTATTTCAGTTTTGTCGGTGTTTAGTTGGAGAAAGTTATTTTGCATCCAATCACCGATTTGCTGGACACAGTGAAGGAGCGAGTCCACTGGTTCATGCTCTCCTGCTGTCAGGGACACATAGACCTGAGTATCGTCAGCGTAATTGTGATAAGAGACATTATTACTGTGAATCAACTGACCTAGAGGCAACATGTAAATATTAAACAGAAGAGGACCCAGGATTGACCCCTGTGGCACTCCGCAGGTCAGGGCCAAGTGGTCTGAGGTACAGTTTTCGATCTCCACAAAAAACTTTCTGTCTTGTAAATAGGACCTAAACCAGCTTAGGGCGGTGCCAGCAACACCAACCCAGTCCTCAAGTCTCTGAATGAGGATGCCATGATCAATAGTGTCAAAAGCAGCACTTAAATCTAACAGAAAAAGGACTGAGACTTTTCCTGCGTCAGTGTTTAGTTTGATGTCATTTGTTACCTTTATTAGCGCGGTCTCAGTGCTGTGGTGGGGTCTAAACCCTGACTGGAACATATCATAAGCGTTATTGATTATTAAAAATTCTGTAAGTTGTTGATAGGCAACTTTTTCTAGAATTTTTCCCATGAAAGGCAGATTTGAAATGGGCCGATAATTTTTGAGTGCCAGGGCTTCCAGACTCCTCTTTTTTAGGAGGGGCCTGATGACCGCCGTTTTCAAGGCCATTGGGAATGTTCCAGATTCAAGAGACATATTAACTATTTGTGTAAGTGAAGGTAAAAGACTGCTCAGAACTGACTTGAGAAATCTAGGAGGTAATACATCCAGGCTGCATGTGGAGGAATTCAGACTAGTGATTATCTCCTGGACAGTTTCAATTTGTGTTACTCCCCCCTGGACTGCCACCTTAACGTGGTGGGGGAGTTTGAGTACTCGGATGATCCTGGGAGCTATGCTGTCTGGGGCTTCATGCCCCTGGTAGGGCCTCCCATGGCAGACAGGTCTCAGGTGACGAGTCAGACAAAGAGCAGTCCAGAAGACACCATGGACAGCACTAACACGAAAACAGTGACGTCGCCCGGCATGGCGCAGCCGGGGCCCCACCCTGGAGCCAGGCCTGGGGTCGGGGCCCGTATGCGAGCGCCTGGTGGCCGGGCCTTAGCCCACGGGGCCCGGCCGGGCTCAGCCCGAAGGGATGACGTGGGCAGTCCCTCCTGTGGGCCCACCACCTGCAGAGGGGTCCGTGGTGAAGCGGTGCAGAGAGGACTGGGCGGCAGTCGAAGGCGGAGACCTCGGCAACCCAGTCCGCACACACAACATCTGGCTCTTGGGACGTGGAACGTCACCTCACTGGGGGGGAAGGAGCCCGAGCTCGTGGGGGAGGTTGAGCGATACCGACTAGAGATAGTCGGCCTCACCTCCACACACAGCTTGGGCTCTGGAACCCAACTCCTTGAGAGGGGTTGGACGCTCCACTTTTCTGGAGTTTCCCGCGGGGAGAGGCGGCGAGCTGGGGTGGCCATTCTCATTGCCCCCCATCTCAGCCGCCACGTGTTGGAGTTCTCCCCGGTGAATGAGAGGGTCGCGTCCCTCCGCCTCCGGGTGGGGGACAAGTCTCTCATTGTTGTGACGGCCTACGGGCCTAACAGCAGTGTAGAGTACCCGGCCTTCTTGGAGTCCTTGGGAGGGGTACTGGACGGTGCACCGCCCGGGGACTCCGTTATTCTCCTGGGGGACTTCAACGCCCATGTGGGAAACGCCAGTGACACTTGGAGAGGGGTGATCGGGAAGAGCGGCCCCCCTGATCTGAACCCGAGCGGTGCTCAGTTGTTGGACTTCTGTGCCAGTCGCGGTTTGTCCATCACGAACACCATGTTCGAGCACAAGGGTGTCCACCAGTGCACGTGGCACCAGGACACCCTAGGCCGGAGGTCGATGATCGACTTTGTTGTCGTATCATCTGACCTTCGACCGCGTGTCTCGGACACTCGGGTAAAGAGAGGGGCTGAGCTGTCAACCGATCATCACCTGGTCGTGAGTTGGATCCGCTGGCAGGGGAAGAAGCCGGTCAGACCTGGCAGACCCAAGCGTATAGTGAGGGTCTGCTGGGAACGTCTCGCTGAGCCCCCTGTCAGACGGACTTTCAACTCACACCTCCGGGAGAGCTTCTCCCAGGTCCCGGCGGAGGAGGGGGACATGGAGTCCGAGTGGACCATGTTCTCTGCCTCAATCGCCGATGCGGCGGCTCGTAGCTGTGGTCGCAAGGTCTCTGGTGCTGGTCCCGGCGGCAACCCCCGAACCCGGTGGTGGACACCGGCAGTAAGGGATGCTGTCAGGCTGAAGAAGGAGTCCTATCGAGCCATGATGGTTCGGGGGACTCCTGAGGCAGCTGTCCAGTACCGGCAGGCCAAGCGTGCCGCGGCCCGGGCTGTTGCAGAGGCAAAAACCCGGGACTGGGAGGAGTTCGGAGAGTCCATGGAGCATGACTATCGGTCGGCCTCGAAGAGATTCTGGCAAACCATCCGGCGCCTCAGGAGGGGGAAGCAGTTCTTTGCCAACACCATGTACGGTGCGGGTGGAGAGCTGCTGACCTCGACTGGGGATATTGTCGGGCGGTGGAAGGAATACTTTGAGGTTCTCCTCCAATCCCCCCGTCACGTCCTCTGTTACAGAGGCAGAGGCTGAGGATGTTGGGGCGGGTACATCCATCTCCCTGGCTGAGGTCACCAAGGTGGTTGGTAGCCTCCATGGTGGCAAGGCTCCGGGTGTGGATGAGATCCGCCCTGATTATCTAAAGTCTCTGGATGTTGTAGGACTGTCTTGGCTGACACGTCTCTGCAACATCGCGTGGCGATCGGGGGCAGTGCCAATGGAGTGGCAGACCGGGGTGGTGGTCCCTCTCTACAAGAAGGGGGACCGGAGGGTGTGTTCCAATTATCGTGGGATCACACTCCTCAGCCTCCCCGGTAAGGTCTACTCCAAGGTACAGGAGAGGAGGTTACGGCCGATGGTCGAATCTCGGATCCAGGAGGAGCAGTGTGGTTTTCGTCCCGGTCGCGGAACACTGGACCAGCTCTATACTCTCCATCGGATACTCGAGGGTTTATGGGAGTTCGCCCAACCTGTCCACATGTGCTTTGTGGATTTGGAGAAGGCGTTCGACTGTGTTCCCCGGGGTGTCCTTTGGGGGGTTCTCCGGGAGTACGGGGTCGGAGGTCCTCTGCTGAGGGCCATCCGATCCCTGTATGACCGGAGCCAGAGCTGTGTTCGCATTGCCGGCAGTAAGTCAGACCTGTTCCCGGTGAATGTTGGCCTCCGACAGGGCTGCCCTTTGTCACCGGTTCTGTTCACTGTATTTATGGACAGAATATCTAGGCGCAGCCAGGGGTCGGAGGGGGTCCGGTTCGGAGACCACAGGATTTCATCTCTGCTGTTTGCGGACGATGTTGTCCTGTTGGCTCCAACGAACCAGGACCTGCAGCATTCACTGGGACGGTTTGCAGCCGAGTGTGAAGCGGCTGGGATGAGAATCAGCACCTCCAAATCCGAGGCCATGGTGCTCGACCGGAAAAAGGTGTGCCTTGCCCTCTGCAGGTGGGTGGAGAGGTCCTTCCTCAAGTGGAGGAGTTCAAGTATCTCGGGGTCTTGTTCACGAGTGAGGGAAGAATGGAGCGTGAGATTGACAGGCGGATCGGTGCAGCGTGCGCAGTTATGCGGTCGCTGTATCGGACCGTTGTGGTGAAGAGGGAGCTGAGCCGAAAGGCAAAGCTCTCGATTTACCGGTCAATCTTCGTTCCCTCCCTCACCTATGGTCATGAGCTTTGGGTAATGACCGAAAGAACGAGATCGCGGATACAAGCGGTCGAAATGAGCTTCCTCCGCAGAGTGGCTGGGCGCTCCCTTAGAGATAGGGTGAGGAGCTCAGTCACACGGGAGGAGCTCGGAGTAGAACCGCTGCTTCTCCACGTCGAGAGGAACCAGTTGAGGTGGCTCGGGCATCTGTTCCGGATGCTTCCTGGACGCCTCCCTGGGGAGGTGTTCCGGGCACGCCCCACCGGGAGGAGGCCCCGCGGAAGACCCAGGACACGCTGGAGGGACTATGTCTCTCAGCTGGCCTGGGAACGCCTTGGGGTCCCCCCGGACGAGCTGGAGGAAGTGTGTGTGGATAGGGAAGTCTGGGCGTCTCTGCTTAGACTGCTGCCCCCGCGACCCGGCAACGGATAAAGCGGAAGAAAATGGATGGATGGATGGACAGTTTCAATTTGTACTGGTGTAAAGTGCGTCAGCCCAAAAAGCCTCACTGGCGGTTGGATTATTATTTCTATCGTGGAGGTGATGGCGTTTTTGATACCTTGGACTTTGTCATTAAAGAACTGAGCAAACTCATTACATTTAGATTTGGAAGTAAGTTCTGATGGCATCTTAACAGGGGGATTCGTCAATCTATTTACTGTTGAAAACAGAACACGTAGATTGTTGCTACAGCCTTCAATAGTTTCAGAAAAGTACATTTCCCTTGTTCTACGTAGTTCCCTGTTAAAATTGCACAACGCATCTTTGAAGATCTTATGGTCAACTTTGAGATTTGACTTTCGCCACTTCCGCTCGGCCTTCCGGCACTCTCTCTTCTGTGCCCTGACCGAGTCTGCTATAGTCCATGGCTTTAGTCCATGGCAGATCACTCTGCAGTTCATCCAGAGTGATCATGGGCCTCTTGGCTGCATCTCTGATCAGTCTTCTCCTTGTTTGAGATGAAAGTTTGGAGGGACGGCCGGGTCTTGGTAGATTTGCAGTGGTCTGATACTCCTTCCATTTCAATATAACTGCTTGCACAGTGCTCCTTGAGATGTTTAAAGCTTGGGAAATCTTTTTGTATCCAAATCCGGCTTTAAACTTCTCCACAACAGTATCTCGGACCTGCCAGGTGTTTTCCTTTGTCTTCATGGTTCTCTCTGTGCTTTAAACAGAACCCTGAGACTATCAAAGAGCAGGTGCATTTATACGGAGACTTGATTACACACAGGTGCATTCTATTTATCATCATCAGTCATTTAGGACAACATTGGATCATTCAAAGATCCTCACTGAACTTCTGGAGTGAGTTTGCTGCACTGAAAGTAAAGGGGCCGAATAATATTGCACGCCCCACTTTTCAGTTTTTTATTTGTTAAAAAAGTTTAAATTATCCAATAAATTTCGTTCCACTTCACGATTGTGTCCCACTTGTTGTTGATTCATGACAAAAAATTAAAATTTTATATCTTTATGTTTGAAGCCTGAAATGTAGCGAAATGTTGAAAGGTTCAAGGGGGCCGAATACTTTCGCAAGGCACTGTATGTGCCTTGTGATTCAGAGTCAAGGGAAAGGAGTGTGACAGATGTTCTCACCGACGGCATCCTAAACCCGCAAACTATCACACCATAGTTTATGTAAAAAATACGCTAGCTGTGACCGCTATCGCAATGTCTGTGCCGCTATCGCTATGCTGTGACCCGCTACGCTATGCTGTGACAGCTATCGCTATGCTGTGACCGCTATCGATATGCTGTGTACCGCTATCACTATGCTGTTGAACCGTTTTATGCGCTAACCATTTTTTGGCTATGACTGTGAACCGCTAACCACCTAACGCAATGACCGCTACCACTGACGCTATGACCGCTATCACTGACGCTATGACCGCATAATCACTGACTCTATGACCGCTACTCACTGACGCTATGACCGCTATCACTGACGCTATGACCGCAAATCACTGACGCTATGACCTATCTAATCCACAGAGCTATGAACTGCATCACTAACGCATGACCGATATCACTATGTCCCCCGCAGTGACCAGTTATATGCGGTTATCTTTGATGCCGGGACGTGAGCCGTCGCATCAACTAACACCGACGCTGGCGGCATGGTTTATCATTGAGCGCTGGGACGTGAGCGCTCGCATCACGATCAACCAGACGCTGCGCAGGGTTGACTTTGCGCGCTGGGTAACGTGAGCGCTCGCATCACGTTCCGTCAACGCTGCGGCAGCGGAGAGTGTTTGAGAGAAGGCTGCCGCCACCAGAATCTTATCGTACATTACATTGCTATCGTATTGCTTTGCTGGGAAAGCTTACGAGGAAGCCATTGAACGTTGGCAGGCAGGATAGCGGACGCGTGGCCTGATGTAGGCGGAGAAAGCCGCAGAGGACCTGGCCGCCCCAGCTGAATGCAGAAGGTGTTGGGGAGCCCCAGTCGAGGCCGCGATGGTCCTGGAAATAAACCCCCCAAAACCCACGGAAGGGCACGTCCGTGTAGAAGCCGAGACCTGGAGGGGCAGAGACATATCAGGAGAAGGCCATGAAGTTGCAGGCGCCCTTACGCATAGAATTCTTGGTTGGAGAGTAGATAATCAGATAGTAGAGGTCAGGGAAAAGCCGTGTCTCGGACCGCACGAAGGTTGAGTGGCAGTAGTGAACCGCTTATCAGAGAAGCATGGAAGGCGAGCAGGAAGATTGCTGCGAGGAGGGCAGACATGTATTTGGAAGATGACCGGAGTTCAGTGCCAGCTTGCAGGATGGGCAGCATATGGTGAGCCTCGATCAAAGAGTGAAGGAACACGGTATGGATGCCTTTGATTAGGAGTCCAATTGACGCTCAGCGCAGCTACTCGGCCAGCTGCATCTGCTAGAATCAGAAGATTAAGTAGAGAGTGAAGCACGACCGCCGAAGTGACCCTGGGAGCATAGGTGCGAGTCCAGTGCCGCGCGCATACTCGACCCGGGCGCATCCATTAGAAGCAGAATAAGCTTCTGAGAGAGTGGGTGCAGCGTAGCAGTAGCAGTAGCAGCAGCGGCCAGTAACCTCAGATAATAACGGCAACGACCTGTAATCAGCCGCGGCAGCAGCAGCTGCTGCATCCGTAGATAATAACGGCAAAACCCTGTAGTCAAGCCCACGGTAAACAGTAAATAGTTTGTAGCTGTTTAAGATGTTTCAGTAAGAGAAGCGAATGAAGAGAGATGACGAGTACTGGTAGCACGCAGCAGCACGGCAGTAGTAGCAGTATGAAGCAGCAGCGCAGCAGTACAGCAGTAGCGGTTAACAGTATGAAGCACAGAAGCACATTAGCCGGAGCAGCACACCCGAATCGATTCATACAACAGACAGACGAGTCCACGCCGGCGTGCGCCGCTTTTCTCCGTGAGCCAGGTTACGTACGTGTCTGAAAGAGCCGACCACAGAGACGGGTGCAGCCTGGGAGCCTGTCGAACGGCAGCGGCACATGTAGGTAGTCAGGAGCGCAGTAGCACAGCAGGGACAGACAGCAGCAGAGCGGCCAGCCGGAACAGGCAGCAGCAGAGCGGCAGCAGAACAGCAGCGGCGGTGATCAGGCAACAGTAGGAACATGCAGCGGGGACCTTGCAGCAGCTGGCGGTCAGAGAACCAAACCCACGGTTGTTTAAGCGCCTGAGAATACAATCAACCCGCATCCGAAACAGGCCCCATGCGAATAACAGACGTCCCCAGAGCCTCTCTCTTTGGTTAAGCAGATGCGCATGAACGACCACTGATACCATGCTTCATAAGCTCCAACACTATTTCCCACCCATTGCAGATTCACGTTCGGAAAACCCCCCCTTTTTCTTTCCAGCTGCACTTTCAAAAATGCAACACAGCAGTTAGTTCCCTAATTTAATACCAGCGACCTAGCTATTTATGCATGGTTTTTTAACTGGCCAGTGGTGCCAGAACATCGATCTGAATTAAATGCACATACTCCTCGCATATCCCTCAGACGATAGAGATTGATGCCATTTATATGCATTGCCCCTCAGTTTAGCTCAAACACATGTGGAAACGTAGCCTGCCAGACCACGCTCGGCGAAAAAAACTGCGCCTGCAGTCAAGTGCGTAGGGCAAAAACCAGCCGCCGCAAGCCCAGAACTCCGGGATTAATCTGTCCGCGTGTCGGACACACACACTGTACTCACAATGCCAGGAGACTTGGGAAAAGCAACGGGACAACGCGGCACCGCCAATCGCGAGGCAGGGAACACGCACGCACCGCCATACCTTTCTGCGTGCGGCAGCAGACCACAAGGAACGAGCCGCACATAAACCCCCGGAGGGCCCCGCGGAGCATCCCGCAGAAAGACCCGCATGGAGAAAAGCGTGGGGATATGCGAACCACAGCAGTGCAGGGACGTGAAAGCGGAGGCAGACCAGTGCAGGGACGCGGAGGAGGAAGCAGACCAGTGCAGGACGCGGAGGATGAGCAGACCGCGCAGTGCATGGGGTAACGCGGAGGAGGAGCAGACCAGTGCAGGACGCCCGGAGAAGGAGCAGACAAACAGCCAGACGGAGGACGCCAGGACTCGCGAGTAGCGTGAGTAGAACGAAAACGATTCCTCCAGACGATTCTCAGCAAGGCTTCAGGAGCTTGCGAGGCTTCGAGAAGGCAGGAGAGTGGGAGTTGCTCCGCTTTTAAGTCGGACTGCCTGTCCGGCAACGGATGATTGGAAGGGGGCGTTTTGCCGAGCGATAGGCTGGGAAGCGACACCGCCTGGAGGGGGTACTTTTTGGCTGAACCGTCTACTACCAAATTGAATTTTTCCGCGCTAAACATTTTTGGCTCCGCGATCAATGCTAGTTTCCCAATACTTCCGCCGAAGCTCATTCACAATCACGTGAACCCTAGGATGACGTTTGATTGCATCTGTCCAATAAGCAAATTCAAAACAATATCATATTCATAAAAAGGATGGTTAAAATAACTCCAATACTACATAATCTGACTAGTTCATCGTATCGAATTATTTTCTCAAATACGTATATTCTTATCCCTGCATATATCAGAATTAAATTGACCTAAAACATATTATTTTAATCAACTAACAAAAGATCATTGACTGAATAATGGACTATAAGAAGGTAAACAATGACAGTCCTATTTGAGTTTACTGATATTGATAATTTTTATTTTTATTATTATTGGCCAAGTTAAGAAAATATTTAACAAGTTCACATTATTGTGGGTGACCCCATACAAAAGGAAGAGACAATCCAGGACAAGAACAATACATAAACAGTCCATCATCATAACGAGACTTCTGGCCGTCACCATAGTCGTAATGTGTAGATGCCAGAGCTGGTGTCCTTATATGGGCAATGTTTGTTCTGACAGCATTTGCTTTTACGGCCTACAAGGGCCAGACATATTGCTAACATCCGTTGCTAACAGGTGTGGATTTCCGCCGGCAAAAATTATGACATCTGAAGCAACCAAGCAAGGCCAGTTAATTGTATAGCACAATTCATACACAAGGCAACTCAAAGTTGCTGATTGATCAATACATGTCCACCGCCTCTTCTGAACACTCTGTCCTGCCCACTGGAGTGTCAGCTTCAGTGACAGACGAATCACCCTCGGCTGTGTGAAGTGAGCAGGAATACCGGCTTGGTGCGGGGGGTGTGCGCGGTGTGGGGAGTCGCGCGGTGCGGCGAGGGCCGTTCGACGCCGCTTGCGGCTTTAATTTCTTTCTTTCTTTCTTTCTTTCTTTCTTTTTTCTTCTGCACTTTGAGCCTTAATTTGACCCCCTGAATATGCATGAAAAGTTGTTAAATTTTGCCCAAAAATCAGACCTGGCGAAAAATTTGATATTTTGGTGTTTATTTTAATGGGACTCAAAAAATGCCAGAACAGCGCCACCTACAACAGCCAAAATAATACCCCTATGGGAGTTCTGAAGATGAAGTTTGTTGTAGAGTCATGAAATTCGGTACACATGTTCCTCAAGTCAAGACAAGAAAAAAATATTATTATGGCTCCGCCCTCTGACAAACAGGAAGCCCATAAATGTCACTGCAAAATGGAAAAATGAACAGCAAAAGTTTTCATACATGTCGGTTGGAAAGCGACTCCTCCTCGGCCGTTTCACCGATTCGCCTCAAAATCGCTCCACATCATCTCAACACATGTACCTTCAAAATGACCTCGGGGATTTTTGATCAGTGAAACATTGTTCGAGCAGCGGAGCGGCAAAATGTGACCTTTTTTTGGCCGTTTTTGACAACATTAAATTTGCTCCCGTTTGCACAAACAAAGTCTGATTTTCACAAAACTTTAATACATTGTTCAACTCTAGGGTCTAGGTCATTTGAAAGTTAAATGATTCAAATTGACACATTAGCGCCCCCTACAGACTATTTCAAAGTTTTAAATGGGCATTTTCAAATTTAGTTTTTTCAAAATGTTTGAAATTTTGCACATACATCTGTTTTGCCCTCTTGATTCAAAAAGTCAATTGGGTCCAAGGCTTATTTTTTACCCTGTTGCCGTGGCGACGACAAACGCTCCCCATTCATTGCAAATATACACCTCACACAAACATCAAACCAGCCTCGGCCGTTTCACCGATTCGCCTCAAAATCGCTCCACATCATCTCAACACATGTACCATCAAAATGACTTCAGGGAATTTTGATCAGTGAAACGTTGTTTGAGCAGCGGAGCGCCAAAAAGTGGCGTATTTTTTTTCAGTTTTTGACCATAGAAAAATTGCTTCCGTTTGCACAAACAAAGTCTGATTTGCACAAAACTTGAATCCATGGTTCAACTCTTGGGTCTAGGTCATTTGAAAGTTAAAATTCTGAAATTGGCTCTATAGCGCCACCTACAACAGCCATATTAAAAATGCCTATGGGAGGGGTTTGAGGTCAAAATTGTCGTAGAACCATGTAATTTGGAACACATGTTCCTTAAGTCAAGACATGGGAAAAATGTTATTATGGCTAAGCCCCCTGACAAACAGGAAGCCCATAAATTTCATTGCAAAATGGAAACATGAAAACCAATCATTTTCATAAACGTTGGTTGGAAAGCGACTCCTCCTCGGCCGTTTCACCGATTGGCCTCAAAATTGTTCCAAATCATCTCAACACATTTACCTTCATAATTACTTCAGGGAATTTTAATCAGTCAAACGTTGTTTGAGAAGCGGAACGGCAAAATGTGAGGGTTTTTTGGCTGTTTTTGACAACATAAATTTTTTCCCCGTTTGCACAAACAAAGACTGATTTGCATTAAACTTGAATCCATTGTTCAACTCCAGGGTTTAGGTCAGGTGAAAGTGAAATATTTGAAATTAGCCCATTAGCGCCCCCTACAGACTGATTCAAAGTTTACATGGGGAGCCAAACCAGCTCTAATAATCATATTCATTACAATTTGACTAAGTTCTTCTATGGCTACGGGAACCAATCATCACACGGCGGCGCCACATCCTATGCGCGGTGCTACGTGGTACGGTGTGGTGCGGCGTAGTGCGGGGCGTTGTGGAGCGGTGCGTTGCGGCTTGGTGCGGGGCGGCTTGGTGCGGGGCGGCTTGGTGCGGGGCGGCGTGATGCGGGACGGCGTGGTGCGGGGTGGCTTGGTGCGGGGCGGCGTGGAACGGGGTGGTGCGCGCGGTGCGGGGAGTCGCGCGGTGCGGCGAGGGCCGTTTGACGCCGCTTGCGGCTTTAATTTTCTTTGTAACTGGAGTCACAGTAAAATGGTCAAATCAGAGGCTGATTTGGTCGTTTAAAATCTCGCCAAAAATATATTTGTCAATCTTTCCTTTTGATTTTATCCACACTTTCTCTTCCATGTGTCTGTGTTTGAGATCTTTTTTTCCAATCTATGATAGTATTTTTTGTTTTAAAGTTATGACCTTTTAGATACCAGATACTTTAATTGACACTTAACTGTGAACACACTCAGATACATATTGATATTGTAAATATACAACATATGGTGAAACTAGGGCATATATTCTTGCTTGATTGTATATTTATGCTTATTTATTTGCATGTGTAAGTATATGCTGAGCTTAGAAGGCAACATGTACAAAAAGTCATGTAAACAAAGGCATGTAAATATTGTAAATACGTTTTTACTACAATTCTGCTTGAACAAATGAATCAAATCAAATCAAGGATTAATAGCAACATAATCAATATTACTACAATACTATATGGAGTGGATAGCACTCTCGCTTCTCAGCAAGAAGTGTTCGAATCCTGGTCGGAACAGGGCCTTTCTGAGTGGAGTTTGCATGTTCTCCCCGTGTCTGCGTAGGTTTCCTCCGGGTGCTCCGGTTTCCCCTACCACTAAAAACATACAGAATAGGTATGAATGTAAATGAGAGAGTGAATGGATGGTGTTGATTGGGGGCTGATGCACCAGTGTGTTCGGCGACTCGCTTCTGTCATCACTGTGTGTGGAATGATTGGAATAATATCTGAACTCTGCACATTGTGAAGCGCTTTAGTGACCTTGGTCTGTAAAATGTGCTATATAAATAAACATGACTTACTTACTTACAAACATTTACCTATTTTCTTCAGGAGAAACTGAAGAAACCCAGCTTTCTTCTCTCCTGACACTTTTACACATCCTCCGGTGATCGATATCACCTTGGCAAAAAGTATGGATGAAAATGCTTAAAGGTATATAGGAGGATTTCCCCAAATTTTAGGAAAGAACCGCCCTTTACACTTTTTGATCAAAAATCTCTGGTCTTATTTGACAAGCATGTATCACCAGAATGATTGACAATTGGGAGGACGAATAGTCTTGATCATCCACCCGGAAGTAGAAAATCCTCTTATATACCTTTAAGTTCCAATTAGTGTGACACCTGAAAAAATACCACTTTACTTGAAAGTAAAATACATTTCTGGACTGACCAAAACTTGGATGACTTCACTTCTCATACATATTAGACTAGAATCATAAAACTGACGTATTGTATGGAAGGGGGACAACAATGAAAGAGCTCAGAATAAAGAAGTAATATGTTTGCCTGCCTGTTGCTTAATGGTTTCATATAATATAAATCTACAAATACATTTTCTGAAAGCTGCATTGATGCTGCTGTATAGTAATAGTATTTTCAAACCAAATCTCCCTGACAAAGTGCGTCAAGCGGAGATCCAATAACGCTGCGCTCCCTATTGCTCTTGTTAATCTGTTCACTGTGACAGCCTCAATAATGCTGTCTCCCTGGAGCGCCCTCAGTATATATGCGTTTGCAGGCATTTAAAATATTGCCCCTAAGTGCAACATGTTCAAAAATTATGGGTACTAGACTCTTGAGACAAATTAACAAGGTCCCCCACAGCTTTTGCAATATGCATCAGTCCCATCATTGAACCAAACACATTAGAATCCCAGACAATAATCAAAACGTGCATGTATATTGCTTCTTTTTTATTGTCTGGGTGATTTAACCGTAGGCCCTTTGTATATTTTTTGTATTTTATTTATTTATTCCTCTATTTGACAGGGACATTGCAAGTCAACATAGAACAAAACAAGCTTGTAACGGATGTGATGCAAAAAGAGTTTATAGCTATTGCTAGTTTTCATTTTCAGTCCCTGGTTGGGCGTTTTTACACTGCGTTTACATTTTCAATATTATCTTAAAAACTTACCTATATACACTGTTCCAATCATTTACACACATACAAACTCACACATATTTACAAATGGGTACAATTCTGATAAAAGTACGCATTCAGCCTTTTCAGTTTGGACTTTGGATTTAAATATCAGAATGTTTTATCCACTTAAAAGCTGCACTGTGTTTTTCTAATGATGGATGTGTCAGGATCATTGGAATGCTCCACAGTTAGATCTGCCTCTATATTATTATTAGATTTGGGTTTATTTTTTACTTTCATGTGGTTTATTACTACAACCCCATGGAACATCAAATAAGTGGCTCCCTGCACCGTGTGGCCTCGGCCCTCAATCTACAAACTGGATCATTAGCTCTCAATTTTTCCCACTGGGTTTTTGAGTTGTTACTTGTCGATGCAGGACAGTCTAAGGACATTTTTGATGATCCGGGACATTTAAGGACATTTATAGACATTTATTAACCTTTATGGACACTGGTTATCTGCTCCCCATAGACTAACGGCACCTATGTGTTTGTTATTATTGCATTTCCTGTGTTACAACAGTTGTTTTATCTGTGTTGGCGTATCAACAACTTTGTAAAGTCTCCTGAGACAACTCTGGTTGTGATATGTAGCTCGCGAAAATTCAATTTGGTAGACGTCAGCCAAAAGCTACCCCCTCCAGGCCGGTTCGCTTCCCCAGCCTATCGCTCGGCAAACGCCCCCTTCCAATCATCCGTGCCGGACAGGCAGCCGCTTAAAAGCGGAGAAACTCCCACTCTCTGCCTTCTCGAAGCCTCGCAAGCTCCTGAAGCCTTGCAGAGAATCGTCTGGAGGAATCGTTTTCGTCTACTCACGCTACTCGGCGCGTCCCTGGCGTCCTCCGTCTGGCTGCTTGTGGTCTGCTCCTCCTCCGCGTCCCTGCACTGGTCTGCTCCTCCTCCGCGTCCCTGCACTGGTCTGCTCCTCTTCCACGTCCCTGCACCTGCTGTGGTTCGCATATCTCCACTGCTCTCCTCCTCTGCGGGCTCTTTCTGCGGGCTGCTCCGCGGGGCCCTCCGCGGGTTTCTGTGCGGCTCGTTCCTCGTGGTCTGCTGCCGCACGCAGAAGGTCTGGCGGTGCCGCGTTGTCCCGTTGCTTTCCCAAGTCTCCTGGCATGTGAGTACAGTGAGTGTGCTGACCGCGGACAGATTAATCCCGGAGTTCTGGGCTGCAGGCGATTGGTTTTTGCCCTACGCACTTGACTGCAGGCGCCAGTTTTTTTTCGCCCCGAGCTTGGTCTGCAGGCTCCGTTTCACATGTGTCTGAGCTAACCGAGGGGCAATGCATATTAAATGGCATCAATCTCTATCGTCTGAGGGATATACGAGGAGCTATGTGCATTAATTCAGATCATGTTCTGCCACTTGCAGTAAAACCATGCATTAAATAGCTAGGTCGCTGGTATTAAATTAGGTAACTAACTGCAGTGTTGCATTTTGAAAGTGCAGCAGGAAGAAAAAGGGCCAAACGTGAATCTGCAATGGGTGTGAAGTAGTGTTGGAGCTATGAACGCATGGATCAGTGATCGTTCATGCGCATCTGCCATAACCAAAGCAGAAGATGGCTCCAGGGGACGTCTGTTATTCGCATGGGAATGTTTCGGATTCGGGTTGATTTATTCCCTCAGGCTCTTAAACAACCGTGGGTTGGTTCTCTGACCGCCGCTGCTGCCGGTCCCCGCTGCCGTTCCTACTGATGCCTGATCCCGCCGCTGCTGTTCCTGCTGCCGCTCCTGCTGCTGCCTGTTCCTGCTGCCGCTCCTGCTGCTGTCTGTCCCTGCTGCTGCTCCTGCTGCTCCTACTACTACATGTGCCGCTGCCGTTCCGCAGGCTCCCAGGCTGCACCCGTCTCTGTGGCTCGGCTCTTTCAGACACGTACGTAACCTGGCTCACGGAGACAAGCGGCGCACGCCGGCGTGACACGTCTGTCTGTTCGTATGAATCGCTTCGTGGTGCTGCTGCTCCTGCTAATGCTGCTTCTGCTGCTTCATACTGTTACCGCTACTGCTGCTACTGCTGCCGCTGCTGCTTCATACTGCTACTACTGCCGTGCTGCTGCTGCTTCATGTACTTCGTCATCTCTCTTCACTTCGCTTCTCTTACTGAAACACTAAACAGCTACAACATATTCTACTGCCGTGGCTTTGATACAGGGTTTTGCCGTTATTATCTACGGATGCAGCAGCTGCTGCTGCCGCGGCTGATACAGGTCGTTGCCGTTATTATCTGAGGTTACTGCCGCTGCTGCTACTGCTACTGCTACTGCTGCAACCCACTCTCTCAGAAGCTTATCCTGCTTCTAATGGATGCAGCCCGGCCGAGTATGCCGCGCGGCACTGGACTCGCACCTATGCTCCCAGGGTCACTTCGGCGGTCGTGCTTCATCTCTCTACTTAATCTTCTGATTCTATCAGATGCAGCTGGCCGAGTAGCTGCGCTGAGCCGTCAATTGGACTCCTAATCAAAGGCATCCTACCGTGTTCTTCACTCTTCTGATCGCAGGCTCCCCATCATGCTGCCCATCCTGCAGCGGCACTGAACTCCGGCTCATCTTCCAAGTACATGTCTGCCCTCCTCGCAGCATCTTCCTGCTCGCCTTCCATGGCTTCTCTGCATAAGCGTTCACTACTGCACACTCAACCTTCGTGCGGTCCGAGACACGGCTTTTCCCGACCATCCTACTATCCTGATTATCTACTCTCCAACCCAAGATTCTAAGCGTAAGGGCGCCTGCAACTTCATGGCCCTCTCCGATATGTCTCTGCCCCTCCAGGTCTCGGCTTCTACACGGACGTGCCCCTTCCGTGGGTTTTGGGGGGTTTATTTCCAGGACCATCGCGGCCTCGCTGGGGCTCCCCCACACCTCTCTGCAACAGCTGGGGCGCCGGTCCTCTGCGGCTTTCTCCGCCTACATCAGGCCAGACGCGTCCGCTATCCTGCCTGCACAACGTCAACTGGCTTCCTCGTAAGCTCCCAGCAAAGCAATACGAAGCAAAGTAAGTGAACCAATAAGATTCTGGTGGCGGCACGCACTTCTCTCAAACACTCTCCGCTGCCGCAGCGTCTGACGGAACGTGATGCGAGCGCTCACGTTCCCAGCGCGCAAAGACAACCCTGCCGCAGCGTCTGGTTGATTGTGATGCGAGCGCTCACGTCCCAGCGCTCAAAGATAACCCTGCCGCAGCGTCCGGTTGATCGTGATGCGAGCGCTCACGTCCCGGCACTCAAAGATAACCGCATATAACGGTCACAGCACATAGTGATAGCGGTCATAGCGTTAGTGATAGCGGTCATAGCGTCAGTGATAGCGGTCATAGCGTCAGTGATAGCGGTCATAGCGTCAGTGATAGCGGTCATAGCGTCAGTGATAGCGGTCATAGCGTCAGTGGTAGCGGTCATAGCGTTAGTGTTAGCGGTCACAGCATAGCAAAAAATGGTTAGCGCATAAACGGTTCACAGCATAGAGATAGCGGTCACAGCATAGCGATAGCGGTCACAGCATAGCGATAGCGGTCACAGCATAGCGATAGCGGTCACAGCATAGCGATAGCGGTCACAGCATAGCGATAGCGGTCACAGCATAGCGATAGCGGTCACAGCATAGCGATAGCGGTCACAGCATAGAGTAGCCACGACGTCTGTTCCCTGCAAACCAGGCTGCAAAACTCCATCAACACACTCAGCCTTTTTGGGGATTGTACGCGCTCCATCGCAGGAGCCTCTCCGATCTGAAGGCCGCACCGGGGCCTAGGGCGCCAAACCACCTCAATAAATACTCAAAACCATTTTCGTTTCTCGTCTCTCCAAATTGAAATGTAGCTCGCGAAAATTCAATTTGGTAGACGTCAGCCAAAAGCTACCCCCTCCAGGCCGGTTCGCTTCCCCAGCCTATCGCTCGGCAAACGCCCCCTTCCAATCATCCGTGCCGGACAGGCAGCCGCTTAAAAGCGGAGCAACTCCCACTCTCTGCCTTCTCGAAGCCTCGCAACCACCGCCTCCCCTCCTCCTCCTCTTCACCCTGCCTCCAACCTGCCTCCAATCTGCCTCCAATCTGCCTCCAATCTGCCTCCAATCTGCCTCCAATCTGCCTCCAATCTGCCTCCAATCTGCCTCCAATCTGCCTCCAATCTGCCTCCAATCTGCCAAAATGCCGCCACCAGTGCCTAGGTCCCGGGGGATTGTACGCGCTCCATCGCAGGAGCCTCTCCGATCTGAAGGCCGCACCGGGGCCTAGGGCGCCAAACCACCTCAATAAATACTCAAAACCATTTTCGTTTCTCGTCTCTCCAAATTGAATTAGGGCTATACAATAATTACAAGTTACAGTGTAGCTTATGGGTGATTGTTTTTGAACTTGGGTACAAAGCACAGCTAACATTATCACTGTTGGAATCAGAAGAGTCACTTGTGTGGAGTTTGCATGTTTGCAGGTTACCTCCGGGCGCTATGGTTTTCCCTTCCACTAAAACATGTAAACTAAGCCCGACATAGGCTCCTTGTGAACAGGGAATTCTGCTTCCATCGCTGTGTTTGGAGTGTGAAGAATAACGGACACAACAATTGCAAAGCGCTGTATAAATAAAGATTACTTACTTACTTACAATCCTTTCCGACTCTGCCTTCACGGAGGAACACATCCCATCCTCAATCAGCAGATCTTTTTGTAATCCTGTTTGATAAATCGCAGTTTTGACAAGTTGACGTTTACAACCCACACAAACTGTATATCAAATAAAAATCTTTCAGCGCAAAGCTTTGAAAGCATGACAGCGGAGCATTCTCATTGGCTTCAAACAGAATGGGTTCAGTGAGTAAAGACGCATGGGCTAATGTTGTGCAAATGAAGATGTGCTAAAATAGATAAAAATATATAAAAAAGTTGTATTCCTTCCTTTCCTTGGAAGGAATAGGCAAGGCAAGTTTATTTGTATAGCACAATTCATACACACGGCAATTCAAAGTGCTGAACAAAACAAGATAGCATTAAAATAATAATCACAGTACATTAAAAAGAAAGATAAAAAAATAAAATCCCTCAGTTGTATGCACAGCTAAACAGAATACTTTAAGGTTCTCCTCAATCCCCCCGTCACGTCCTTCGTCCCAGAGGCAGAGGCTGAGGATGTTGGGGGGGATATTTCCATCTCCCTGGCAGAGGTCACCAAGGTGGTTGGCAGCCTCCATGGTGGCAAGGCGCCGGGAGTGGATGAGATTCGTCCTGATTATTTAAAGTCTCTGGATGTTGTAGGACTGTCTTGGCTGACACGTCTCTGCAACATCGCGTGGCGATCGGGGGCGGTGCCAATGGAGTGGCAGACCGGGGTGGTGGTCCCTCTCTACAAGAAGGGGGACCGGAGGGTGTGTTCCAATTATCGTGGGATCACACTCCTCAGCCTCCCCGGTAAGGTCTACTCCAAGGTACTGGAGAGGAGGCTACGGCCGATGGTCAAATCTCGGATTCAGGAGGAGCAGTGTGGTTTTAGTCCCGGTCGCGGAACACTGGACCAGCTCTATACTGTCCATCGGATACTCGAGGGTTCATGGGATTTTGCTGTGGACTGGTTGGATTTGGAGAAGGCGTTTGACCGTGTTCCCCGGGGTGTTCTTTGGGGGGTTCTCCGGGAATATGGGGGTCCTCTGCTGGGGGCTGTCCGGTCCCTGTATGACCGGAGCCAGAGCTGTGTTCGCATTGCCGGCAGTAAGTCAGACATGTTCCCGGTGAATGTTGGCCTCCGCCTAGGCTGCCCTTTGTCACCGGTTCTGTTCACTGTCTTTATGGAAAGAATTTCTAGGCGCAGCCAGGGGTCGGAGGGGGTCCGGTTCGGGGACCACAGGATTTAATCTCTGCTGTTTGCGGATGATGTCGTCCTGCTGGCTCCAACGAACCAGGACCTGCAGCTTGCACTGGGGCGGTTTGCAGCCGAGTGTGAAGCGGCTGGGATGAGAATCAGCACCTCCAAATCCGAGGCCATGGTGCTCGCCCGGAACAAGGTGCCTTGCCCTCTCCAGGTGGGTGGAGAGGTCCTTCCTCAAGTGGAAGAGTTCAAGTCTCTCGGGGTCTTGTTCACGAGTGAGGGAAGAATGGAGCGTGAGATTGACAGGCGGATCGGTGCAGCGTGCGCAGTGATGCGGTCGCTGTATCGGACTGTTGTGGTAAAGAGGGAGTTGAGCCGAAAGGCAAAGCTCTAAAATTACCGGTCAATCTTCGTTCCCTCCCTCACCTACGGTCATGAGCTTTGGGCAATGACCGAAAGAACGAGATCGCGGATACAAGCGGTCAAAATGAGCTTCCTCCGCAGAGTGGCTGGGCGCTCCCTTAGAGATAGGGTGAGGAGCTCAGTCACACGGGAGGAGCTCGGAGTAGAGCCGCTGCTTCTCCAGGTCGAGAGGAACCAGTTGACGTGGCTCGGGAATCTGTTCCGGATGCCTCCTGGACGCCTCCCTGGGGAGGTGTTCCGAGGCCCCGGGGAAGACCCAGGACACGCTGGAGGGACTATGTCTCTCAGCTGGCCTGGGAACGCCTTGGGGTTCCCCCAGACGAGCTGGAGGAAGTGTGTGTGGATAGGAGAGTCTGGGCGTCTCTGCTTAGTCTGCTGCCCCCGTGACCCGGCAACGGAGGAAGCGGAAGAAAATGTATGGATGGATGGAACAAGTTGTATTCCTCTTGTTTAGTTTTGTTATTGGCAGTAAATTTGAAACTTTTTGGCTCTTCAAAAAACCAAGTGGTCAAGGAATAATTCTAAGCTTTCCAACCTGTTTCAACAAATACAATTCTACAAAGATATTCTATTCACACACAAAAATATATTAATCCCAAAGGAAAATCTTGTGTCAGAGAGCTATAAAATGACTGCATAAATACAATGTAAATAAAATACACAGTGAATTAATTCATGAGGAAAACACTAGTACAGTAAGTAGTAAGTACGTACAGTATTGTTTATTTATATAGGGCATTTTACGGACCAATGTCACCCAAAGTGCTTTACAAAATTCAGAGTTCAGATATTGTTGTGATCATTCCACACACGGTGATGACGGAAACGAGTTGCCGATCACACTGGTGCATCAAAGCCCCCAACCAACACCATTCATTCACTCACTCATTCACCTTCAGTCCTATTGTACATGTTTTTAGTGGCAGGGGAAACCGGAGCACACAGAGGAAACCTACGCAGGCACGGGGAGAACAAACTCCACTCAGAAAGACCATGTTCCGACCAGGATTCAAACCCACGACCTTATATACATAGGAGGGGAGCCAAGTGGACTTTATAGTAGAGTCTTATTCAGGAACAGGGCCTTAAAGAGTCTGGACTCATGAGGCTAAAATTATAAAGATCAAAATCGTTTCTCTCACATAAACTATAATCTTTGAATGGTACCTTTTATTGCCCCCCTGCCTTTTCCCAAGCACATAATATCCTTAATTACATTCATAAACTATGGGAGTCGCCTGGATCACTGCCAAGAACCTGTAAGAAAACCTGAACAAAAAATATCTCTCCAGTGGGTCCGGAGCGCGACGCAGAGCTGAAGTGTGCAATGGGCGATCAACACAGAAGTAACATATTGTGTGGAAATTCTTAGGCCTGAGAATGACAGAATGGAACAAATCCGAGTTAATCTGAACCGTTATTACAGTGATGTACGCACCAGGGGGATCATTAGGAAGGAGCAGTAACTGAGTCTTACTGAAAAATATTGGAATGTACTGTATCTATAATGCTATTTATGGTAACGATTGTCAATTATATTTAAGATAAATATCTGTTTGTGTAAGTTCTGACTGTAAATCTAATTAAATCATTTCAACTCCTGTTAAAAAAAGTTCTACTTGTACCTACTCCTTTTCAATTTGTGTATATGCAGATATGTTTTCTCTGTTTTATTGTATTGCACAGTTAAAAAATCTAAATAAAGACTACTTCCGCTAATGCATTATGTCTCCTTGTTCATCAATATTTGTTTCTGTACTGGAACAAGCCTATACTTACAATTTGTTTTAGCAATTCAAACCAGCCTGCAAAAAACAAAAAAAGGCTTTGTTAGACATTTGAAAGCAGCACCAAACACAGCGTTGCAAATCTCACAGTTAATTAAACCAATTTGACGGCGCTAATGCATGGCTTGTAGCGGCATTGGGAGTGGCCCTGCTCTAATTGTCAACACTGGTTCATTAAATAGCTTTGCACGGTCATATGTGACAGAACAAAGTTGCTTTGGGGGTGCGAACAAACCAAATTCATTAGAGAAACAATAGGAATGAGGCTATTAACGAAATGCACCAGTCTAAGAGGGGGGGGGGGGGGGGGATCATTTATTAAGCTGATTACAAACAGCAAGGGACCCCAGGCCAATCTTTTTTGTACCACTAATACGAACTTGTACAAATCTAACTGAATAGATACAATAGAGATTTTTTTTCACTACAGGAGTTTGGCTATTCAGAATGGCTTTCCGATTAAAAATATTTTACACATCGCATTTCTGTATATTATCAATGGACCGACATACAAGTAAGTCTATACAAATAGCTGCATTTTAAAATGAAAAAAAAAAGAGGAAATACATAAATTCTACCTGCAAAAACCTTTAAACACAGCATTTTTTTTTTTTTGGCCTTTATATTTCAGACATATGAAGAAGAACTGGGGAACCAATGATCGGCCCATCCCATATCTTTTCTCGGGTTTGCAGTATATAATATTTAAAGCATACCTGTCATACGTTACATGTTTGCTGGTTTTCTACCCTGCTGCTTCCTATGCATATATTACCGGTTTACCTTGGAATTCATCTGATTTATGTCTGAGAAAGATCTGCAGTTGATTATTATTCTATTGGGCTCTGACATGCATATCTGCTTTCTAATTTCCTCACGTGCACCTGCGCTGTATTGGAAATTATTAAATGGACTAGAGAGTTTGCATCAATTAGATGACTTTATGCAAGGCACGCCCCATATAACATGTTTACTGAGTGTCATTTCCATTTCAAGGCAGGACTGTGATCCACTATTTACATTTCAATAAAACCTGCAGTGCACAAAGCAGCGGATATGGGCCACGCAGAGCCAATATCAAGCCAGTTTATGAGCCAAATTGGTTCAATAACTATGCAATGTACTGCACAGTATAAAGTTCATGAAGCGGGATGGGTAAAATTACAATGTTTACTTGATATCTACAGTTTGCAACAACAGACGTTCTCATTTGATCAACACATTCTACTAAACAAAGCTATATCAAAAAGTTCTTTGATAATAATGAAAATAATACAGCGGTCCCACATTTATCACAGGGTTACGTACTTTTGTGTTTAAGGCTCAGACAAAAGTGTAAAGAGGCTAGTCCTGCTGAATTACCTGACATGTTTCGGTGGTCGACTTCTGCCTTCGTGACAGGAAAACCTCAAATCAACACTATCTGACAACTGCAAAAGAGAAAAACACGTAATGGACTGAGAGAATGTGAGGAACAGAAGTACATAAACACAAAAGATGGATACGTGAAGCAATTGAAATCTGTTAGCGGGGCATACGGACCATCAACAGAGACGAGGGGGCCTTTACCTTTGCTCACACTTGGGACTCACTTCTTCAAAGACCACAGCACGGCGGGGGGCGAGTCTGACGGATCTATCCAATCTGTCAGACTGGAAACATTGTCTGGTATGTGAGCAGTACTTGCTTCTTTCCACTATTGTCTCATTAATCCTCTAAGCCGGGAGTCACATTCTGAAAACAACAATAATTAAACCAAAATCAAAATTGTTTTGGACACACAAATAAATCCGCAAAACAACAAAGTCATAAAAGGTGAACAGCGTTAGTTTCTTGCTTTCATTAATACATTTTGTACGGTATTAAACTTTTAAGAGTTTTTTTCAGAAACGTTATGTGAAACAGACAAAAGTTGGAACCTTGAAAGTTTACAAGAGATTGAGGACCACTAAAATCAGAAACAGAAATAAACCAAAGCCAAAAGATGTGATAGATGTGAAGGAAAGGGTTTGTGGGAAGTCAGGTTGCTGCAAGTGTCCTGGAATCTGGAGATCATGCGGTGATGCTGCCACTTTGGTGCCTAAAGGGTTAACATCAATAACCTCTATCACAGCTTTAGAAAGAAAAAAACATACACTCTCTTCATCAAGATAGACCGTGGTAGTAAAATATTTATATATACTTATCTGACCTTTTATAAGTCATACAATACCTTGTAGAAGTTTTGCAACATTATTCACAAACATAAATAGATAGTACCACACCTTTAGAAAGAATTGTATTATTCCAATTTAACTTCTGTATCCATCCATCCATTCATTTTCTTCCCCTTCATCCATTTCTGGGTCGGGGGGGTGGCAGTCAGAGCTGCACCCAGTACACATAGCACCAGCCCCTCACTGATCCTCCTGCAAGTGGTGAGTCCACAGGAGCTGAGATCTTTCAGCAGGGGCTTCAGGCAAAGGGGGGTTAAGTGTCTTGCCCAAGGACACAACGACAGCAGTCATCAGTGGGAGTCGTGAAGTACGTCTTGTGGTGGGCTCGAACCCACAACTCCAATGCTCTATCAACTGAGCCACTGTATCTTGTTCGTATCACATTAAACAAACAAGATACAGAAGTTAAATTGGGAAAATACAATGTATGAAGAATAGAAGTTTGAAATGAACGCATACTTACTTATTAATAATAACAATAATAATACATTACATTTCTATCAATAGTTTCTATCTTCTTAGGCACCTTTCTAGACACTCAAGGCCGCCTCTCATCACAATGATTATTTTTCATAATTTATTTATTTCATTTGAGCATCAGAGTTTCACATTTGTCTAGCATTTATAAGCATGTAAGGAAAGTAAAAGTCAAAATACATTTACTCATTCATTCATTTACAATATCTCATTTGTCCATATCAGCTTAAACAATGGCAGACAAAGAACAACTGATCAGTGTAATCACAACTGCTCTTTATTAAATGCCGCGTATCTGGGGATAATAGCATCTGCGAGGAATTGTGATCCAAAAATCCGCGCCCCAGGACCTATAAAACTATTAGCAGGGTATCACGCTGATGATGCCTGTACCCCCGGGGGTCGCAACATCTGCCACTGAGGCGGGACACAGCTAAAGATGAGGACCCAGACACGAGCCTATGCTATAACGGCAGAAATATGCTCGTTATGAGGAATGAATGAGATGTAGAAATGTGTTGAAGTGATAGATGGACCTGGGCCTGTGCTCTGCTGATGTGTAGGGGCAGCACGTGGCTGGGGGCACATTAGGACCCTCATTAGACTCTGTCACAGATGGTGCTGCTTTTTTTTTACCGCCGCACAGGAATACGGCCTGAGAGCACGTCCCACAATCCCCTGCAGCGGCATCAGACCCACATGTGTTTGTGTTCACCTACGAGGCAGCCCCTGGAGATGCAGCACTGGGAGAAGAGAATTATGAACACAAATACAGACACGTGTAGGAAATGATCATTAACACCTTTAATGTTCACTCCTTGAAGAAAGCAGTGTTTTTTTCCTAACAAAAATAATATTTGTGTTATATATTTTTGTTAATCATAGGCCTCCACCAAATGATTGAGATGCAGTTTGATGGTAAAGTGTATAAAACCAAGTGAAATAAATACTCCAATGGGGTAGATTTCAGTTCCAAGCTTCAAGTTGTTGTAGTGACTCAAAAAGTGATCCACCAAATGGTCGAGCAAACTATTACAAGGTTAAAAGAAAAAACAAGTATATGTTAATATGAAGAATGTGTGTCGAACAAGCTCTGGTGACCTCCCAACGCTTTACTCTAGAACTCCCAGAGCAGTCAATTTGATAGCTTTTTGGTTTTGGAAGTGTAATTTCATTTTTGCCAATTTCTATATTATTATATTACGGCGGCACTGTGCGGCTGAATAGATAGCACTCTTGCTTCTCAGCAAAAAGGTCCTGGGTACGGATCTCGGTTGGAACAGGGTCTTTCTGAGTGGAGTTTGCATGTTCTCCATGTGTCTGCGAAGGTTTCCCCCCACCACTAACAAACAAGCACATGAGGCCAAATCCTCCAGCTCCTGTCGTGACCAAGCCGAGCATTAACATCTGGAGATGGGTTGCTGAACCCCGTTACTACGGCGACCACTGCTCCTGACCTAAGCCTTAGCAGCATCAGGATGGATCAAATGTGGAGGACAAATTTCTCTACGGGGACAATAAAGTGCACATTTAAATTTACATTGGTTTGCATTTAGCCTTGGAGTGGTCTTTGTCGTATTTAAAGTAGCCAGTAGCCAGTAACCAGTTTTAGCACTTGAGTGAGTTACTTTTAATAAATGCGGTGAGAAACTACACATTTTTAGGGAAATTTATCATAATTCTATTGGTTTAAATGAGAGTAGTCAAAATGACAGCTCGGAGTTGGATTAGTATAAGTATTGTGGAAGTCCTAGTATAAATGTATTCAACAAACGAATGGGCACCAACTGATGGGGTTTATACTGTACTTAACATATTAGCTTTTTATGTCTTGATTTGAGTGTGGAGTTTGTTATTTCTTTGTCATTTGTCGTCAAAAAGGCAAAAAAACAGAACCCCAACTGAAACATTTAGATGCTATTTTTCTAGAGAGGGAATGCTGATACAATCTTTCAGTTGGATGCATAACTAAACAGAACTGTCCTGATAATATGAAACTGAAGTGTAATTGCTGAACTAAACTTAAATATTCAGAGGTATTGGTTGATGCCATTTGCACCGTTTATTTTTGCCCCCTCGACCATGTCCAGTTGTTCATGATTTTTTTCATATTTGTGAGAATTCTCAATGTGATTTATCACCAAGCAGCAGAGATGTTCTTTGACATGGGGTAACCTTGGGGGCATGAAGGATTTATCACAAGCTGGACAATGATAAAACCATAATGACCAAGTCTGGGGGGGTGCAACCTTCCATTCGGTTCTCTACTTCTATAATCCACCTACACTAAATGAATGTGTAATCCTGCCTGATTTATGAGGCCCCTCCCAAAAAAAACCATTAAACCTTTTAGAGACTGAAAAAAACTTGGTTCACACCGGTTTTGTGGTGGACTTTTAAAAACAACCCAAAACATCATACCTGCTCATGCTTTTCTTCCATTGTTTCATCAGTCAGGAATGCTTTTGCCATTTCGCAAAGTCCTTTGATCATCTGAAAAAAAAAAGCCATCTTGGCACAAATACAATACATTGAGCCAGATTTACTTTAATCGCTGGAAAGTCCCCGCACCTCCAACAGTGCTCTGATTCTGTTTTATCCTTATTTGGTGTCAGTCTTGGAGCTGCTGTCTGGACAGTAGATATACAGGGGTCAGTGCGGGCCTCTCCAGGGCTCCACTCACACGGCTAAACATCTTAACCCAGCTTAAGCCCCGTCGGAACAGCTGAAAGTATAAAGCTCCCACACATCCACAAACATACCCTGTCGATACATGTGGCATGAATTAATCCATTCAATTAAACAAGTCCTTCCAACTTTTCTTTGTGATGCACTGGTGTTCATTCATCATTCACTTCATTCAGCTTTAGCTATTCATGTTTTTCTCAGGGTCATTGCAGTAAAAAAAAAAAAGACAACCTCTGAGAAAGTCATTGGTGAAAAGAACACATTCTTTTCCACGCTCTTATGACAGAACCTTGCAAAAGCCAAGGAAATTAAATTCGTCACAATTTTTGCTTTACATTTTGTTGTATACCTTTGTTAATTTTTGTCAGTAAAAAAAAAGAAAAAAGTAAGTTAGCAAAAAACTAATATATCGTCTAATTCCTTCAGATACATGTAAAGAGAAAAAGGTCAAGCCTTTATCTATAATAAGCTTGATAACTATGGCTCACAGGCTGTAGATATAACTGTTAGAAAATATTTGAAAGTGGACTGTAAGCCTTAGTCCTCAACATTATGACATTTTAACAAAGGTTTAGCAATTAGATTCTTAATTTTTCAAAGTAGAAATTCTCTCTCAACAAGATATATCAATCGAAAATGTGTTATATTTGAAACTCAAAGTGCTTAACAACGGAATAAAGTCATAATATTAAAAATAATCAACATATTAGGAACTCAAATATACAGTATATACAGTATACAAGAAGTTGTTATGGAAATCTTTAACCTTGCCAAAGTTGTTATTTTTTATACATTGGGAACTCACATGTGTTTGAATTATGTGTGGAGAGATCAATCTTAATTTGTCTTACTGTCAACCCAAAATCAAACCCCTCATATTAACTCTGGTGATGGGATCATGCGGAGGTGCTGGTGTCTCATATCAGAAATAAAATGTGTCATTTGCGGCTGCTGTCCGCTCGAGAGCCCTCTTCAATCCATGGCCCTAAATCCCACTTCGCCACATCCAGTCCCCTCCCAGCTCTTTTCATACTGATTGCACCTACACTCCTTCCCACTCCCTTTTAATATTGGATTTGCTTGATTTCCTTTTCCTGCTGGCTTTATCACTCCGTTACTGACTCCTTTTGATCAATACACCCTTCCCTCTATCTTTCCCCAGCTGTCTGTCTCTGATGGCTTCTTTCAACAGCCTCTGGTATAAGTGAATGGGAGAGAAGGTCCATGGAGGAGCATTATCAACCTGGTGTCTGTCTCCGGGGCAAGCAGCTGTGATGGGGCCTAATGCACTATTGATCCCTGTCACCCTGGCTGCGATATACCTGCTGTTGTGCACACGGACTCTCTCATCAGCACATCCCTCACAGGACAGGAGCGCCCGTTCTGAGCCCCAGATGAAGCCATACTGTATGTGGATAGTATTGTTAGAAGGAGTTGGATGCCAAATACACTTAAGAAAGGATAGAGATGACGATTCACTATAAATGTGCACAAATATATTGTGCTTTGGTAATAAAATCAATGATCGTCTCTTTATTGACCTTTGACAAATTCATAAAATTAATCAGCGGACTTCTGTGTTAGAATTTGCAGTGTTGACTTGTACCTGCTTGTAAGGCACATGAACGGCAATGGTCTCGAGGTTTTGTTCAATCTAGTTGCATATCTGAACCTTTCCTTGCAGATTAACAAATGCATTGTTCATGAAAGTCTCACCCTGATACATTTATGTGCAACCTTTGACTTTTTAAACATATAAATATGAATATTGTAATTTCGTTGCAACTCATATTATTGACGTTTTCTCGTGATGTATGTTTTTGTGAATGATTAAAGTAATCTACTCTCTTTATGATATTTCACAGATAAAGAAAAGAACAAGAAAAGCATATGCACAACTAAAATATATCTGGGCATGACCAGTATTGTTAGAAGAATGGCATCTACAGTTGGAGAATGAAAATGTATCACACATACATGAATCACTCTCAAAACTTGTGGATAAATGGTGTGGATAATGATTCAAAATAAATTATGTTTCCAAGCTAAAACTGAAATGAGCATAAAAGGTTTTTTCCCGGAACATACAGTAAAGTAACTGTATCTTCATAGTTGCAGAATGCATCAAATACTAATTCTGATGCAAATACAGTATGAACCTCTCCTTCTTGCTCACACTGTGCACTTTCATGATTTAAAATCTTGAGAATGATTTCTTGCAACATATGTCCCCAACACATGGTCAGCATTTATGTCATTGCAGACTTGGCACTATGTTTTACCGGGTTTCTAAATGAAATTTCATCCTCGGATGTAGTATTTTCTTCATTCAATCAAGAGGCATATTTCTGGATATTGTATTACAGTTTCAGGAACTGTCAACCAAGCTTTTTTTTCCAGTTCCTGAAATCAATACTATAAAAACTCCAAGTCATATTGTTTGTTTCCACTATCAGCTTTTTAACGTAGCTGCTATGTTTCTTAGCTGTGAATGCTTCAAGCAAAAAACAAAATGTTACCGCTTTAATAATGTGAGTGGGAAAGCTTGTGGTTGAACTCAGATGGACAAAATTACATTTAAACACCACAAAACTGAATTTTTCAATGAAGTATCTATCTATCTAACTGTTTTGTATCTTTGAGTTGCTATTTGTCTGAATTGTGCTTCATAAATGTAGAGTTTATATAGTTGGGAAAGTATATTTTACTGGACAGAGGCCAGTAAAACATCCACAATTTTTTGTAATTTCCATCCGAAGTCCCGCAGTCACACACTCCTTATTGTTGTACAGGTGAGAGAAACCTGAAGCACAAGCCCTAACATCTGCCCCACTGTGTCGCCAACTTGCCTCACTTTAGTTACAATGTATATGTGACATACAATCTTTCCTTGCCTACCTATAGCTCAAAATGCGTGACTAATCTGGATTCAGTCTGCATCATAGGATCATACTAGTGTCTTATTCATGCATTGAATCTTTGATACCATATTCATGTATCTGGTCCCAAAAGGACAATGTCTATGAATCCTGCAGAAGACTTTCTATAATAAAAGAGCCATTATTCCCCACAGTGTTAGGTAATCCAGGAGCCTCGGGTGCATGTCCTGTTGAGATGTATTGCCCGAAGAATATGGGGAATCTAATAAAATGTGACATGCGTATGAGAAATGGCTCTGTGTTGTGCTGTCCACGGCAGCAGTGGGAGGAATAATGCATTGTCTTGTATAGTGGGACATGTCACACGGGATGAATATATATAAGAGCAATGACAGGGGTCGAAGGTACTGTTCTCGTTCAGAAACATCCACCCACACTGCAAGCCATGCACCGAGGGATGATGGCAGGAGCTATTGAGGCATTTCAATCCAAAGCACATGTTGAAACACTTTATAAATATCAAAGCTGGAACAGGGCCTTTCTGAGTGGAGTTTGCGTATTCTCCCCGTGTCTGCATAGGTTTCCTCTGGGTGCCTCCTACCACTATGCACAATAGGTAAATCCTGCAGCTCCGTTAGTCCTGACGAAGCCAACCATCTAGGGATGGGTTCCCGGGCGCTGTAATATGGCGACCACTGCTCCCGACAGAGGCTAGTGGCATTTGCAGGATGGTTCAAATGCAGGGGACAAAGTTTTGTCTTATTCTGAAAGCACCCACTTGCTCAAAGAGTTACTTACTCAGTTATTAATTTCATTATTCGTTCCCAAATTCTTAAGGACCGTGCCCCCCAAATAAATTTAAAGACCCCTACAAGAATTGTTTTTATACAAACAAAAATGTAAAGTTTTTTATGTAAACTCAAACTACATGAATGCATGTGTGTAAAAAGTGGTGTTTATTGGCAGTTTTAAACAAACCAGATATAGCTTGTCAAATGTCATAAATCCTCCAAAATATTCCTGGAGATATTGCTGCCTGGAGATATTGCTGAAGGAAAGAAGGCCTTCATTCAAAAGTGTGCCCCGTGCCATACTGTTGAAGAGGGGTGGGGGGGGGGGGGGGGTGGCTTCGGTGGATGGCGGGGGCGCGGGGGGGGGGGGGGGGGGGGGGGGGTACGGGGGGGGATGGGGGGGTGGGGGGATGAGGGCGGGGGTGGCGGGGGGGCGGGGCGGGCATGGGGGGGGAGGGGGGGGGAGGTGGGTGGGAGGGGAGGGGGGGGGACGCGTGGGGGGATGAGGGGGGGACGAGCTGGGGCCTGCGGGGAGGGGGCCGGGGAGAATGGGGTGGGGGAGAAGGGGTGGAGGGGGGAGAGGGGAGGGGCGGATCGGGCGGGGGGGGGGACGGGGGGGGGGGGAAGGACGGGGATTCGTAGTGCGGGAGCGTAGGGGGGGCGGGGGCGGTGGTAGCAGAGGTGAGGTGGGGGGGGCGGGGCAGGGAGCGGGGGGGGGGTGGGAAGCAACTGTTGGGGGAAAAGAAGGGCGCGGGGGGGATTGTGGGGGTATGGGGGGGGAGGTCGGGGGCGAGGGGGGGGGGACGGGGGGGGGGGGGAGGGAGGGTGGGAAGGCGCGGAGTTCGGGCGGGGGGGTGTGTGGGGGGGGGGGGGGGTATGAGGGGGGAGGTGGGAGGGTGGGGGGGGCCAGGGCAGGGGGGGAGTTTCGGGAGAGAGGTGGGGGGGGCAGGGAGGGGGGGCCCCGCAATGGCCGGTGTGTGGGGTGGGGGAGGGGAGGGGGGGGGAGGGTGGGGGGGCGGGCGGGGTCCGGGGGGGGGGGGTGAGGGGCTGGGGTGGTAGGCGGCAGGGGTGCCGCGTCGAGGGGATAGGTGCGGGGGGGGGGGTGCGGAGCAGGGGGGTGAGGGGGCGAGGGGGAGGGGCCGGGGCGGATGGGGATGAGGTGGGGGGGGGGCGGTGCCAGGGGGGAGACTGGGCACGGAAGGCGGATGGGATGCGGTCCGGGGGGGGAGGGTCGGACGGGGAGGTGGGGTGGGGGAAGGGTAAAGGGGGGCGGTTGGGATGGGGGGGGGCGAGAGGGGAGGGGGGTGACTGCGCGACGGGGTGGGGGGGGTCGAGAAGGTAGGCGAGGGGGGGAGGGGGGGGGGTCGGGGGGAGGGGATGGGGACAACGTGGGGAAGGGACGGTGGGGGGGGGGAGGGGGAGGGTGGGGGGGGGGGGGGGGACCCAAATCACGGTAGGGGGAGGGATAGGGGCGGAGGGAGTAGAGTGGGGGGAGGGGTGAGATGCGAGGGGGGGAGTGTCGGCGGGGGGAAGGGGGTGGGGGGGAGGGTCGGAGGGGGCGGGGTGAGCAGGAAAGGAGGGGGGGGGGGGGGGGTGGTGGGTTTAGGGGGACCGCGGGGGGGGGGGTCGAGGGGGGGCAATGAGGGGGCGGGGGGGGGAGGGTCTGGGGGGGGGAGGCGTGGTGTGGGGTGGCAAAAGTGGGAGCTGAGGGGTGCGGGATGGGGAGCGGGGGGGAGGGGGGGGGGGGGGATGGGGGGGTGAGGGAGGGGGGGGCGGGTGGGAAGGGGGGGGGGGGGTGAGCTGGTAATGTGAGGGGCGGGTTTTGGGGGTGGTGCGGGCGTGGAGGGGGGGTGTGTGGGCGGTGGAGGGGGTGGGGGAGTGGGGTGGTAAGGGGGGAGTTTTGGGGTGTTCGTGGTGGGGGATCTGCTGTTTCGTTTCGGTGGTACTTAGATGTTGTAGTTTGTTTTGGTATTTTTGTTTTTTTTTCCTTCAACCACACACATACCCCACCACCTACCAAGGTGGGGGGAGGGATGAGAGGGGGGAGGACAGGGGGGTGATGGCAAAACAGGGGTGTAGCCAGTGGGAGCGTGGGAGAGGGCGCGGGGGGGAGGAGGCGGGGGGGGAGGAAGGGGAGGAGGTGGGGGGGGTGGGGGGGGGGGGGGTGGGGGGTGCGGGGGGGGGTGGGGAGGTTATGAAGGCACGGTGGGGGGGGGGGGGAGGGAGAGGGGGGGGGGTGGAGAGAGGGGTGGTAAGAGAAGTGGGGAGGAGGGGGGGAGGGGGGGAAGGGGGGGGGAGTGGGCGGCGTAAGGGTGAGGGGTGTGGGGGTAGGCGGGGAGGGGGACGGAGCCGTGGGGGGGGTTGGGTCGGTGGTCGGTCAGGCGGGGGGGGGGAGGCAGGGGGGGCGGGGGGACGAGAGGGGGGGGAGCTGGGGGGAGAGGGGCAGGAGGGGGGGGGGGGGGGGATGGGGTGATGGAGATAGGGGCAGGGGGGGGGGGGGCGGGGGAGGGGAGGGGAGGGGAGGAGGGGGGAGGGCCGGGAGCGCGGGTGGGGGGGGGGGGAAGTGGGGGGGGGGGGGGTTGGGGGAGGGGGGGGGGGGGGTCTAAGGGGGGGGGGGGGGGGGGCCAGGGGTGGGAGGTGGATGGGGGGGCGGGCGGGGGAGGGCGAGGGAGGGGGGGAACGGATGGGGCTGGGGGTGGGGGGGGGGGATTGGGGGCGGGGGGGCGGGGTGGAGGGGGAGGTCGAAGGGGGGGGGGAGGGGGGGCGGGGGGGCTGGTGAGCGGGAGGGCGAAGGGACAGCCCGGGGGGCGAGGGAGGGCTAGGGCGGGGGGGGGGGGAGGGCTAAAGTCGGGGGGGCCGGGGCCTGGGGGGGAGGGGGGGGAGGGGGGAAGTTGGGAGGCATAGGTGGGGGGGAGGGTCGGGGGGGGGCGTGGGAGGGGGTGGGGGAGAGGGGAGAGACCGGGGGGGAGGGTGGAAGCAGGGGGGAAGGCGCGAGGTGTGCGGTGGAGGCGCCTGGGGGGGGGGGGTGGTTAGAGGGGCCGGGGAGGGGGGGGGGGGGGGGAGGGGAGGGAGGGGGGGAGGGAACCCATCGAGGTCGGGGAGGTGGGTTGGAGAGGCGGCGGGGGTGCGATGAGGGGGGCGGGGTCGCGGAGGAGGGAAGGGGGGGAGGGGGGGCGCAGCGGGGGGGGAGGGGTGGGGATGGAGCGGGCGGGGGGGTGGGCAGCGGGGGGGCGGGGGGGACGAGCTGCGTGGGGCCGGGGGGGGGGTAGGGGGGAGGGTGAGGGGGGGTGGTCGGGTGCGGAGGAGGCTGGGGGGTGGGTGGAGGGGGGGGGAGGTAGTGGGTGGGTGGGGGGGCGCGGGGGGGACATGCCCGGGCCGGGGTGCCGTGCGGGGGGGAGAGAGTGGGGGTGTTGGGATGTGTGGTGGGAGGGAGCGGCGGTTGGGGGGGGGGGGGATGGGGGGCGCCGGAGGGCGGGGTGGATTGGGGGTGGCAGGGGTAGGGGGTGGGGAGGATGGGGCTAGCGCAGCGTGGCGAGGGGTGGCGAGGTGGTTCGTTGTGCTTGGGTAGCGATGGGGTTGGTTTCGGGCAGGATGGGGTGAAACCAGGGGGGGCCGGGGGGAGGAGGGGGGGGGGGGGAGTGGAGGGGAAGGGTCGGGGGGAGGTGAGGTAGCTGGGGGGCGGGGGCAGGGGATACCCCAGGGAGGGGCCGGGGAGGGAGAGTGGTCGGGGGTGGGGGGGGATCGTGAACGGGTGGGGAGCGGGTGGGGGTGAAGGGGGGTGGGGGGGTTAGGGCAGGGGGGGGGGGAGGGGGAGGGGAGGGCGGATGGTGGGCGGTGGGGGTGGGAGGTGCGGGTGGGGGGGGGGGGGCGGGGGGGGGGGGGACTGGGTCGGAGGGGGGGCCTACGGGGACGTGGGGGGTGCAGGGAGGGGAGGCGCCTGGGCGCTACGGGTAGGGACGAGGGGAGGGAGGGGGGGGGAAATCAGGGTGCGTGAGGCTGCGTGGGGGGGGGGTGGGCTGGGTCGGGGGGGATTAGGAGGCAGGGGGGGGGGGGGGGGGGTGAGGGGGGGTAAGATGGGGTGGGCGGAGGCAGGTCTAGTGGGGGGAGGGGGGATAATTGTTGGAGAGTGTGCAGAGTGGGGGTGGGAATGGGTCGGGGGAAGTTAGGCGAGGACTGGGGGTAAGGGGCCGAAGTCGTGGCGGGGGGGGGGGTAGGGCAGAGAGGGCCCGAGGGGTGGGGGGAGGGGGAGGGTTCGTAGGGGCCCGGGGGGGGTGGTCGGGGGGAGGGAGGGGCTGGTTGGGGGGGGTGGGAGGGGCTGGGGTGCGGGGTGGGGGCGGCGGTGACTGGCCGGCTGGGCCGTAAGGGAGTGCTGGGGGGGGGAAGTGGGGGGTGCGGGGACACGGTAGGGGTGGATCACTGGGGTGGGTGCGTGGGGGGCGAGGGGGGGGGTGGTGTGGGATGCGGGGCTGGGGGTGTGGGGAGGGTGGGAGCGTGGGGGGAGTGGAGGTAGCGAGGGAGTGGAGGGGGGTAAGGGGTCGGGAGGGGCAGCTCGGGTTGGGCGGAGGAGGGTAGGCGAACGTAACCAGAGGGGAAGGGGCGGGGGGGAGGTGTGGCGGGGGCGACGGGGGGGGGGGGGGGGTGGAGGGGGCGGGGGGTAGGTGGACCCGGGAGGGGGGTCAGCGGCTACGTGCGGGTGGAGTGGGGGGGTGATGCGGGGGGAGAGGCGAGGAAGGGGGGGGGGGACCTTTGGTGGGCGGGGGGGGGGGCGGCATGCCGTGGAGGGGGAGGGGCAGGGGACGGGGGAGGTGCGGGGGATGGGGGGTGGGGAGGGGGCGGTCGGCCGTGGGGGGTGGGGGGGTCAAAGAGGGCGGTGGTATGGGGGAGGCTGTGGCGGGGAGTACGGGGAGCGGGGGATGGGCGGGGGGGGGCGAGGGGGCCGGGGGTGGGAGGGGGGGGGGCGGGGTGGGGGGGGATCGGGTGGAGCGATGAGGGAGGAGTTGGGAGGGGGGGGGGGGGGGGGGGGGGAGGGGCGGCCAGGGAGGGGGGCGGGGGAGGGGGCGGGGTAGTGGCAGGAGGGGGAGTGGGTGAAGAGGGGTGGGGGTGGAGTGGGGGGGAGCAGGGGCCCGCGTGGCCGGGACAAGGAGGGGGGGCGGCTGGTGCGTGGGGGGTGGAGTCGTGAGTACGGAGGGAGGGGGGGGGGGGTTTCTGTGGGTGGTGTGGGTTGGCGAGGGTCGTGGGTGGCTGTGTGAGGTCGTGGCGAGCAGGAAAGGTGGGGTTGCGGGGGTGGGGGGGTAGCATGCCGGGGGATGTGGTAGGTGTTTTTGGTCTGGGTGTTGCTGGTTTATTTGTGTGTTGCTTCGGCTAACCCCCTTGTTGGCTGTTTGTTGTTGTGGTTGTTTGCTTGTTGTTCTCCCGTGGTGTTTGTTTGTGGAGTGGTTGTTTCCCCCCAACCCCCCCCAACCCCCCCACACCAACAACCCCAACCCACCCACCACATCATTTTTTTGTTGGTGGTGGGGTCTGGGTGGCTGATTCTGGCGGTGTGATGGGGGATGGTTGGTGCGACCTTGGGGTGGCGGCATGGGGGGGGCGTGGTTGGGAGGGCTGTAGGGGGGTGGGGTCGGGCGCGGTGGGGGGGGGCAGGCTTCCAAGTTGGTGGGCGGGGCGGGGGGACGGGGGGGGGGGGTGGGGCGGCCCGGGCGCGGGGGAACAGGGGGGGTGCGGACAGGGGTGGTTTGGAGGGGGGACGGGAGCAGGGGGGGCGGAGGGGGAGAGGCGGGGGGGCGGCGGTTGGGAAGGGCGCGGGAGGGCGGCGCGATGGGGGGCGCTGGTGCGGGCTGTGAGTGCTAGTGTAGTGGGGGGGGTGAGGGAAGGATAGGGTCGCTCGGGGGGTCGTAGTCGGGTGGATGTCCTCGGGAAGGGTGTACGGGTCTTTGAGAGGTGGTCGGAGGGGGGGTCGTTGGGCGGGCAGGAGCAGGGTGGGGGGGGGGGGGGGGTGGAGGGGCGCGAGGAGTGGGGGATGTCGGGGTGGCGGGTCTAGCGGGGGAGGGGGGGGGAGGTGGTGCGCGGGGGGGCGAGGGGGGGTGGGGAGGAGTTCGGTATCAAGCACGAAGGGCGGGGGGTGGGAGGGTAGGCCGGGGGGGGAGGCGGGGGCACGGCGGTGAGAGGGGGTGCCAACGGCGAGGGTGGGGGGATGGTGGGGGGGAGGGGGGGGGGGGGAGGGGTTCTGGGGCCGAGGCCGGGGGGCGGGGAGGTGGCGTGGCGAACTGTCGGCGGGAAGCGGCGGGGGGGGGGAAGGAGGCGTAGGGAGACGATGTGGGGGTGAGGGAGGGGTGTGGCTGGGGCGGTGGGTAGGAGGGGCTAGAGATACCCGAGGGGTTGTGCCGTAGGAGGAGGGGGGGGCGGGGCGGGAGTGCGCGGTTGCGTCGGGGGTGGTCAGGGATGGTAAGGGGGGGCGAGGGAGGGGGGGGCGGAGCAGAATGGATGGGGGTGGGCGGTGGGGGTGAGTGTAGGGGCGGGGAGGGCGGAAGGCGAAAAGAGGGGAAGCGGGGGGGAGGGGGTGAGTGTTGAGAGAGGTGGGCGGCGGCTGGGGGAGGGGTGGGGCAGCGAGGTTGGGGGTATTGGGGGGGGGGGGGGGGGGGGGGGGGCGGGGGGGAGAAGGAGGGGTGGGGGTGGAGGCGGAGGCGACGGGGGGGGAGTGGGGCAGGGGGGCTGGTTGGAGGGGACGCGGCGGGGGGGGGGTGTTGTGGGGGGTCGACGGGGGGGGGGATGGGTGGCAGGCAATGGGGGGGTGCCGCGGGGGGGGAGGCAGCGGCGGAGGCGGGGGGGGGTGGGGGGAATAGGAGACGGGCCGGGGGGGGGGGGGGGGGGGGTGGGGGGGGGGGGGGGGTGGGGAGGAGGGTGAGGAGCGTGGATGGGAGCATGGGGGGCTAGGAGGGGGGGGTAGGTAGACGGGGGGGGCGGGGGGGGCTAGGGGGGAGAGAGCATAGGGGGGATCGGGGGGGACCAAGGTAGAGGGGTGGCGGCGGGGGGGGCCGGGGGGGGGGCCGTGACGTGGGGCAGCGGGAGAGAGGGGACACGGAGAGTTGAGGGGAGTCCAGGGGTGGGCAGATGGCGGTGGCGGTGGGGGGGGGGTAATTGGGGGGGTGGGCGGGGTTGGAAAGAGGGTGAGAAGGGGGGGCGGATAACGAGGACTGAGTGGGGGGAGGGGAGGGAGGGGACCCAGATGGGGGGGGGGGGGCGGTGGGGGAGGGGGGCGCTGATCAGAGACAGGTGGGGGGAGGGGCGTATTGGGAAGAGCGAGCGCGAGGGCGGAAGGGGGGGTGGTGGGTTGGCGGGGGGGAGGGGGGAGCGGTGAGGGGGGGGGTTGGGCGGGGGGGGGCCGGGGGGAGAGGGGGGGAAGAGCCGGTTAGTGTGGGGGGGTGGTAGGGAAAGGGGGGGGGGTGTAGGGGGCCGGGTGGGAGGTATCCGATGGGGGGGGAACGGCAGGGGGTGGGGAAGGGGTGGGGTACTGGCGGGAGGGGGACTGGGTAGGGGGACGCGGGACCGGAGGGGTATGGGGAGGTATTCACAGTGGGCGGGAGGGGCGGGTGGGGGGGGGGTGAGGAGGGTGGATGAGGCGCCGTGGGGGCGGGGGGGGGGGGGGGGGTGGAGGTAGGGGGGGGGGGGGGGGGGGGGGTCGGGTGGGACACAAGAGGTGGGGGCGGGGAGACGGAGGGGGGGGGGGCTGCGTGGGGGGGGGGGAGGGGGAACGGAGGGGATGGGCGGCGGAGGGGGTGGGTGTAGGGGCGGGGGGATGTTCGGGGGCAGGCAAGGTGGGGTACAGAGTGGGTGGGGGGGGCCGGGCTGCGAGATGTTCGGGGGGGTGGGCGGGGGCGGGGGGGGGGGAGCTGGAAGGGCGAACGGGGGGGGTAGGCAGGGGTGAGGAACGGATGGCGGTTATCGGGGGGTAGGGGGGGCTCCGGCGGGGCCGCGGGCCGGGGGGGTCGGCAGTAGCGGGTGGGGTGGGGCGTGGTGGTGGCGTGGCGAGGGAAAAGGCGGGGGTTGGGGAGGAGGTGGGTGCACGCGGGGGGGGTGGGGGGGCCGGGGGGGTTGCACGGGAGGCAAGGGTGGGGGGGGGGCAGGTTTGCGAGGGTGGGTACGGGGGGAGGCGGGTGGGGGGGGGATACGATGGTTGGCGCTGGTGGTGTTTGGATGGTGGTGATGGGAGTGGTTGGGGCGGGGTGTTGTGGTCCCGGAGGTGTCGGTTAGTGGCCATGGGTGGCTGCCTGTTTGTTGGGCTGAAGTCCGGTCTGTGGTGGCCGTGGCGTGGGCGTTGGGAGGGGTTGGTTGGGGGGCGGTGTGGGGATCGGCGGTAGGTCCGTTAGCCGGGGATTGGTGGCGTTGGGGGGGGCTAGGCGTGTTGTGGTGGTAGGTTTACAGGGTGCGGGGGTGAGCGGCCGGGAGTAGGCGCCGCGGACGAGGGCCGCGGGTGGGGAGGTGGCGTGCGGGGACGTGGGGCAGGGCCGTGGAGGGGCGGGGGTGGTGGGGTGGTGTGGGTGGCGGGGGGGTGGTGGGTGGAGTCGGGGGGGCGGCCGTGGTGTGGGGGGTGGGGAGGGTGCGTGGGCTACGGGGGTGGTGGGGGCAGGGTGGAGGGGGGGGGGTCGGGGGGGGTGAGCGTTTCGGCGGGTTCTGCGTGGGGGGCGGGCACTGCAGTGGTGGGGGGGGGGTGGAGGAGCCGGGGGGGGGGTCGGGGGGCGAGCGGGTTGGGGGAGGGCGTGGGGGGTCGTGTGGGGGCAGATGGCGGCGGAAACGGGGGAGGTACGGAGGGCCGGGTGGACGGGGGGGGAGTGGGTGGCGGGCGGGGCCGGCGGGTGGGCGGGGGACGGGTGTGGCCGGCGAAGAGTAGGATACGTCAGGGTCAGGGGGAGGGGGGAAGGGGGGGCGGAGGCAGGGGGCGGGCCGGGGGGGGGGTCGGGGGGTGAATAGGAGGGGGGGGGGCAGTGCGTGGGGGGTGGGGGGGGGGGGGGGGGAGGGGGGGGGGGTGAGGGGGGGGGATGGGGGGGGGGGTGGGCGGTGCGTTGGGTGGGGGGTGGGCGACGGGGGGGGGGGGGGGCTAGGGGTAGGGTTGGGGGGGACGGACACGGGGTGGGGGTGGTAGGGAGTTGAGGTGACGGGGGAGAGCAGGTGGGAAAGACGGGAAGGGGGCGGAGACGGGACGCGTGCGAATTCGGACGGGAAGGGGTGCGGTGGGGGGGGATGGGGCGGTTCGGGAGGGAGTCGGGGGGGGGCAGATGGGGGAGGTGGGCGCGGGGGGGGGGAGCGGGGTGGAGGGGGTCGAAACCTCATGATGGGAGGGCGGGTGGGTATAGGAGGAGGGAGTCTGGGGTGCGGGGGCGGAGGGGGATGGGGGGAGGAAAGAGGGGGGGGAGGGGTCACGACTCAACAATCAGGAGAGTATGACGCTCATCACATATGAGGGGCGAGTTGGGTGGGGGGTGCCGAGGGGGCTGGGGCCTGGGGGTGTGGGGGGGGCACAGGAGGGGGGGCATGTGGAGGGGGGCTGGGCGGTAGACGTGGGGAGAGTGGGAGCGTGGTAGGGAGGGGGGGGGCGAGCTGGGAGAGGGGGAGCTGGGTCGTGGGTGGGGCGATGTCGGAAGGCGAAGGGGGGCTGGGTATAACGGGGCAGTGGGGGGAAGGGGGAAGGGGGGGCGAATGGGGGCTGACGTGGGGTGGCGGTGGGGGGGGGGGGTCGAGGAGTGTTTGGGGGGGTGGGCCAGAGATGGAGGGGGGGCGGGGAGGGGGGCTGGATTCTGGGGGGTGGGGGGGGGGGATGAGGGGAGGAAGGGATGGGGGGGGGAGGGGGCGGGGGGGGGCGAAGGGTGCCGGGGGTGGGGGGGGAGGGAGGGGTAGGGAGGGGGGCGGGGGGCGTCGGCGGGGGGGAGCTCGGGGAGGTGGGTCGGGGGGGGGGTTGGGGTTGGGGGGGGGGCGGGAAAGTTGAGGGGGGGGGACAGAGGCGGGTAGGGTGGCGGTCGGCAGGGGGACTGTGCCGTGGCTGGAGGGGGAGCAGGGAGAGGGGGGACGGGGACGGGGGGGTCGGGGTGGGGAGAAGGGTGGGGGGGGGGGGGGGCGGGGGGGGCCAAGTGGAGGCGGGAGGGGGCGGCGAGGGGGATAGGGGTGGGGGGGGGGCGGGGGTGGGGGGGCAGGTGAGGGCAGGGAGAGGGATGAGGGTGGGGGAGGGGTGGGGAAAGGCGGGGCGCGTGAGTAACGGGGGGTGGTGGGAGGAGGGGGGGGGAAAGGTGGGTAGCGTATTGGGGGGAGGACCGCGGAGGACGGGAGGCGGCAGGTAGCGGACTGGGTTGGGTGGAGGGTAGGGGGGGGGGGGGCGGGCAGGGGGTGGGGGGGTGGGGGCCAGCGGGGGGCCGGGGGGGCGGGAGCTTGGCTAGGGGGGTGGTAGACGTTGAAGAGGGGGGCGGGGAGGGAGGGCTGAGGGGGGGGGGGGTGGAGGGGCGCAGAGGGCGGATAGTGGGGGGGCGGACAGGGTTGGGGGGGGAGGGGGGCTGAGGGTCAGGGGGAGGGGAGGGAGGGGGGGCAGGGTGAGGGGGAGGGGGGTGGAGGGTGAAGGGGGTGGGCCGGAGTGCGTGGGGAAGGGGGGGGGTAGGGTGCGCGGAGGAGAGGGGGGGCAGCAGGGACGTGGGGGGGGAGGGGGATCGGTGGGAAGAGCGCCAGGAGGGGGGGAGGCGGGGGAGGGGTGTTGGGGGGGGGGCGGCAGCGGGGGGGGGCGGGGGGCGGCGGAGGAGTGGGAGAGGGGGGGGGGAGCTGGTGGGGTGATAAGACGGGTGGGCGACAGGGAAGGGGACACGCGGAGGCGACTGCGGGTACGGAGGGGGGCGCGCGGGCCAGGGAGTGGGGGGCGCGGGGGGGGGGCAGGGGGGGTTAGGTGAGAGGGATAGGGTCGGGGGGGGGGGGGGGGACGACGACGGGGGCGCGGCGAGAAGGGGTGGGCAGGGCGTGGGGGGGGGACTAGGGGGGGCCTGCGGCGGGGGCGGAGGGGGGCGCGAGGGGGGGGGGGTGGGAGGGGGGAGTCGTCGGGGTAAGAGGAGTGGTGGGGGGGGACAGGGGGGGGGCGGGGGGGGGGGGGGGCGCTTGGGGGACCGGGGGGCGAGGGTGGGTCCGGTGAGGGGGGTGCTGGCGGCGAGGGTCCAGGAATGGGGAGGGAGGCGGTGGGGGGGGGGGGGGATTCGGGATCGCGGTGGGAGGGGGGGATCGGTGTCGGATCGTGGGGAGCAGGGGGGGGACGGGAGAGGAGGGGGGCAGAGGTGGATGGGGTAGGTTGGGTTGGCGGGGGGCTGGAGTGGGGGGAAGGGAGGCGGGTGCGTGTCCCCGACGTCGGGGGGCCGCGTAGAGGGTGGTGGGGGGGGGGTGGAGCGGACCGGGGGCATTGGGGGGAGGGGCTAGGGGGGGGGCTCCGATGGGGGCGTGGGGAGGGCGGGGGGCGGATGGAAGAGGGGTGTGGCGGGAGGTGGGGGGGGAGTGGTGGGAGGTCGGGACGGGGGGGGTAGGGGGGGGGGGTGAAGGGGAGGCGGGGGGGGGCCCGGAAGGACCGCGGGGCGGAGCGTGAGGAGGGGGGGAGGGGGGGCCACTTAGATGAGCGGCGGGGGGGCGGCGTACGGGGCGGTCGGAGGAGGGGGGGATAGGCCCGGAGGGAATGAGGGCGGCGCAGGGGGGCGGGCAACAGCGGGCGCGGATATGGCACGTGGGTCGGCCTGGGGGGGGGGCTGGGGGCGGTGGCTGGGGCGGGAGTGGGCAGGGGGGGGAGTCTGGTGGGGTGGGGGGGGTGAGGGGGGGTGGTATAGATGGGGGGGGGGGATGGGACGGGGGGATGGGTAGGTCCGGGGGCATGGGGGCGGGGCGGGGGGGGGGCGGGGGGTGAGGCATCCCGTGGGGGGGGGTGAGGGTCGCGATGGGGTTGGGGGGGCCAAGGTAGGGGGGCGGGGGGGACAAGTCTGGCGGGCGGGGGAGTTGGGGGCTAACGACAGGGGATTTGTTTGGGGGGGGGGGCGACGGAGGGGGGTGCGGCGGACGCGCTGAGCACCCCCAGGGGGTGAGGCGCGGGGGGGATACGATAGGGGGTGGGTGGCGGAAAGAGGAAGGGAACAAGGGAGGAAGATTGGGCAGGGGGGGGGGACACTGGGGGGACGAGGGGACGCAAGACTGGGGAGAAGTGTAGTGGGGGTATGGTCACGGCGGGAGGGGAGGCGAGTGGCAGGAGGGGGAGGGGGTGTATGGATCGGCGGTAGGGGGGGAGGGTGGGGGGGGGAGCGGGGAGTGGGGGATGCCCCGGATGGGGCCGCGGGCGGAGGGCGGGCAGGGGCGGGTCGGGTGGGGGCCGACGGGCGAGGGGAGGGAGAGGGGGCGACCGGGGCATGAGCGACCGGGGGCAGGGGGGGTTGGGGAGGGGGGGGGGGGGTGGTGGCGGGGGGGGTGGGTGGTGGGCAGGGGGGGGGGAATCGGGCCGGCGAGGGTGACTTATACGCAGATGGGGCTGGGGGCGGGCCGGAGGGGGGCGAGGGGACGAGGGTGGTAGTTGGGGGTATGGGGGGGGGTCAGAGGCAGGGGGTCGGCGGGACGAGCGGGGTACTATGGGAGGGGGGCAAGAGGCGGTGGAGTGGGGGGGGGTTGTCTGGTGGCAGGGGGGGGGGGGGGCGGGGGATGGAGGGGGGGGGGGAGGGCTCGGAGGGGAGGGGGAGAACGCAGACGGGGGGCGGCAGTAGGGGGGTAGGGCGTGGGGAAAGTGGAAGGGGGGGCTGGGGGGGGGAAGTGGGGCGGGGGGAGTGGGGAGGGGGGCGCGGAGGTCAGGGGGGGGAGTAGGCTGGTGGGTCGGTTGGGGGGGCGAGGATGGGGACGGGAGAGGTAGGCGGGGTACAGAGGGGGGGGTGGTGGGGGGATGGGGCTGCGGGTAGGGGGGGGAGGAGCGGGTCGGGGGGGGGGCGGGGGGGGCGGGGTGAGGGGGGGGCGGGGGGGGGGGGGGGGGGAGAGGGATACGGGTGGGGAGAAGGCAAGGGGGGGGGGGAAATGGGGGGGGCGGGAGTGGCGGAGGAAAGGGGGGGAGCGGGGGGGGAGTGCGAGGGCAGTGAGGGGCGAAAGGGGGGGAGGGGGGGGGGGGGGGGGGTAGCGGTGGGGGAAAGGGGAGCGGGAGTGGGGTTGGGAGCACGCAGCGAGGGGGGTTAGAAGGGGGAGGGTGGGTGGGACGGCGAGGGGGGGGGGAAAGGAGGTGGGTGTGGAGGGGGGGGCGCGGAAGGGGTGGGTCGGGGAGGGGGGCAGCGGGGGACCAGAGGGGGGAAGGGGGGTGGGCGGGGGATGGGGGGGAGGGCATGGGTAGCCGTAGGACCGGCGAATGGGGGGACGAGGCGGGTGGGAGGTAAGGGTGTGGCGGGGTAGGGTGGTGACCGGGGACGGGTGGGGGGGGGCGGGGACGCGGGGGGGGGGGGTGGGGGCGGGCGGGGAGGGGAGGGCGTGGGGGATGGGGGGGGGGAATATAGGCGGGGTCAGCTGGGGTGGGGAGAGCACCGGGAGAGGGGGGGGTGCGAGGCTGCGGGGGGATGTGGGGCAGCGGAGGCGCCGGTGTGTGGGAGTGCGGGGGGGCGGAGGGGTGCCGACGAGCAGTGCGGTGGGGGGGGGACAGCGGGCAGAGGTGGCTGGGGGTGGGAGCGGGGGGGGGGGGGATAGCAGCGCGAAGAAAGGGGGGGGTGGCGGGGGGAGGACGTGGAAGGGGGGGGGGGGTGGAGGGGGGGCAGGGGGAGGGGGCAGGGGCTGGGGGGCGGGGGGGGGGCTGGGAGAGGCGGGATGGCGGGAGGGGGGTGGGAGGGGGGGGGACGGGGATGCAGCGAGGCGACCGTAGAGGCGGCGGGGCTGGGGGGGACATGTGAGCGACGGTGGGGGGTGCGGTGGGGGGGGTGGGGGCATGGGGACGGGGGGGGAGGGTGGGGGCAGGTTGGGCGGACCCGAGCGGGGCGGTCACCTAAACGGCGGTTCCGGTGGTGCGTGGTGGGCAACGGCGGGGGGGGCGGTGGTTGGGGCGGGGGGTGCGGGGGGGGGAGCTTTGCTCGGGTTGGATGGGAGAAGGACCTGTGTAGGTGAGGATGGCGTGGTGCGGGTGGCTGGTGTGGGTGTTGTGCAGCTGGGTGGGTGGTGGGTTGTGGGTGGGTAGCTGGTGTAGTGTGGGTGTCGTGCGTTGCGAACCTTGTGTGAGTTGTGCGGTGGGTGGTGGTGCGGTGGGTGAGGTGGTTGGGGTAGGGGGATGGGGTAAGGGGTGTGGGGGGATCGATGAGCGGGAGGGGACCTGCCGGAAGGAGGGGAGGTTGGGTTCCGTGGGGGAGCCAGGCCAGGGTCGTGGGGGGGGGGATGGGAGGGCGGGAGGGAGTGTGGAACGGACTGGAGCGGGGGGGGGCGGGAGGATGGAGGGGGGGGGTGCGACGGTCGGGGGGGGAGGCGGTCAGGGGACCGGAGAGCCAGGAGGAGCGGGCACGCGGGGAGTGGAGAAGAAGCGGGGGGGAAGGGTGCTGGTGTGTGGTGCGTGGGCCCGGGGTCGGTGGGGAGGGGGGCGCGGTGGTCGGAAGCCGGGCTGAGCAGGCGGAGGGGTGGGGGGCTGAGGGGCGGGGGGACTACGGAAGGGGAGTGGTGGGCGGGGCGGTGGGTGAAAGAGTGTGGTGGCGCGGGGGAGGCGGGGGGCGGGGGCCCAGCGGGGGGCGTGATGGGGGGCTAGGCTGTGGGGCGATGGGTGGGGTGTGGAGGGGGGGGGGGGGAGATCTAGTGCGGGGTAGTCGCTACGGCGGGAGTGGATCGGACGGGCTGGGGGCGTCGGGTCTGGGGACTGTGGGAGTTGGGGGGGGGGGGGGGGGATGGTTAGGCTTGTGGGATCGGCGGGGGTGGGCTGGGGGTAGGCGGAGCGTAGGGCCGAAGCGGAGTGGGGGGCGGGGGGGTTGCGGGGGGGGGCGGGGGGGGGTGGTGGGGCGGGGGCGGGGGGTGCGGACATGATTGGGGGCAGGAGGGGCGCGTGGTACGGGGGGGGCGGCGCGCTGGGGGAGGGGGTCGGCGGGGGGGAGGGGGGAGGGGGCGTGGAGGGCGGGCAGGCTGGGCCATAGGGGGGGAGTCGAGCGTCGGCTCGGGTAGAGCTGTGGGGCGGCAACAGGGTGGTGGTATACGAAGGGGGGAGGAAGCGGGCGGGGCGGGGGGTGGGGCGAGGTGGTGGTGGGGGGGGAGCGTGGGTTCGGAGGGGGGGTGTGTGTTGTGTCGGTTCGAATGCCCTTTCTTTTGACTTACCTCTTTTTCATTTTTTTTTTTGCTCCCTCTGTTCTTTTTTATTACTTTTTTTTTTTTTTTTTTCCTTTTCTTCCGAGGCGAATCGCTTGAAACGCCGGGAGAGCTTTGGTGGAGTTTGGTCTTTTTTTTTTTTTTTGCTTTCCAAACCGACTGTATGCCTACTTTTTGCTGTTTCATTTTTCCATTTTGCAGTGAAATTTATGGGCGCTTCCTGTTTTGTTCAGAGGGGGGAGCCAATAATAATATTTTTTTCTTGTCTTTGACCTTGAGGAAACATGTCGTACAAATTTCATGGCTCTTTCGACAAACTTGACCTCAGGAAGACAAGTCCATAGGGGTATTATTTTGGCTGTTGTAGGTGGCGCTGTTCTGTCATTTTTTGAGTCCCATAAAAATAACCACCCAAAATATCAAATTTTCGCCAGGTTGATTAATTTTTGGGCCCCTAATTTAACCAACATTTCTGCATGTTTCAGGGGGTCAAATTAAGGCTCAAGTGCAGACGAAAAACGACAGAAAGAATGAACTAAAATTACAGCCGCAAGGCGGGGGGCGGGGTTCGACGGCCCTCGCCGCACCGCGGCGACTCCCCGCACCTGCGCGCACCACCCCGTTCCACGGCGCCCGGCACCAAGCCCCCCGCACCAAGCCACCCGCACCACGCCGCCCTGGGCACCACGATGGTCTGCTCACGCCGCCCCGCACCTAGCCGCAATGCGCCCGCTCACAACGCCGCACTACGCCGCACCACCACCGTACCACGCCATAGCACCGCTTCAAAGGAGATTGGTTGGGCGTCCCGTTGGTGTGATTTGTTTCCGTAGCCATAGAAGATTGTTAGTCAAATTGGTTAATGAATATGATAAAGTAGAAGCTGGTTTGGCTCCCATGTAAACCTTTGACTCAGTCTTTAGGGGGGCGCTTATTGGCCCCTTTCAAATATTTCACTTTACCTGGACCTAACACCCTGGGCGTTGAACCAATGGATTCAGTTTAGATGCAATCAGAACTGTGTTCGTGCAAACGGGGAAAAAATGTATGTGTCAAACTACGGCCAAATAAAACCCTCCACCTTTTGCCGCTCCGCTGCTCAAACAACGTTCTCTGTCAAAATCCTGACTGTAAGTCATTTTGAAGGGTTAAACGTGTTGAGATTGATTTGGAACACATTGAGGCCAATCGGTGAAACGGGTCGAGGAGGAGTGCTTTCAAACGACGTGTATGAGAATGAGTGGGTTATTTTTCCATTAATGCAGATGAAATTTAATGGGCTTACTGTTGTCGGAGGGTATTAGCCATAATTACATTTTTTCCATGTCTTGACTTGAGGAAACATTGTTTACAAATTGCATGGTTCTACACCAATTTTGACTGAAACCACTCCATAGGCACATTTTTAAATTGGCCGCTGTTGTGGTGGGCGCTTTGGACAAAATTTAAACTTTTGAATCCATGGTTCAACTCTTGGGTCTAGGTCATTTGAAAGTTTAAATTTTGAAATTAGCTCTATAGCGCCACCTACAACAGCCAATTTAAAAATGCCTATGGGAGGGTTTCGAGGTCAAAATTGTTGTAGAACCATGCAATTTGGTATACATGTTCCTCAAGTCAAGACATGGAAAAAATGTAATTATGGCTAATCCCTCCGACAAACAGGAAGCCCATAAATTTCACTGCAAAATGGAAAAATGAAAACCAATCATTCTCATACACGTCGGTTGGAAAGCAACTCCTCCTCGGCCGTTTCACCGATTGGCCTCAAATGTGTTCCAAATCATCTCAACACGTTTACCTTCAAAATGACTTCAGGGATTTTTGATCAGTGAAACGTTGTTTGAGCAGCGGAGCGGCAAAATGTGAGGGTTTTTTTGGCCGTTTTTGACAACATACATTTTTTCCCCGTTTGCACGAACAAAGTCTGATTTGCATTAAACTTGAATCCATTGTTCAACTCCAGGGTTTAGGTCAGGTGAAAGTGAAATATTTGAAATTGGCCAATTAGCGCCCCTAAAGACTGAGTCAAAGTTTACATGGGGAGCCAAACCAGCTCTACTTATCATATTCATTACAATTTGACTAACAATCTTCTATGGCTACGGAAACAAATCATCACACAACGGCGCCACCTCCTTTGAGCGGTGCTGCGTGGTACGGTGTGGTGCGGCGTAGTGCGGGGCGTTGTGGAGCGGCGCATTGCGGCTTGGTGCGGGGCGGCGTGAGGCAGGACAGCGTGGTGCAGGGCGGCGTGGTGCGGGGTGGCTTGGTGCGGGGTGGCTTGGTGCGGGGCGGCGTGGAACGGGGTGGTGCGCGCAGTGCGGGGAGTCGCGCGGTGCGGCGAGGGCCGTTCGACGCCGCTTGCGGCTTTAATTTATTTCTTTCTTTCTTTCTTTTTTCTTCTGCACTTTGAGCCTTAATTTGACCCCCTGAACATGCATGAAAAGTTGTTAATTTTGGCCCAAAAATCAGACCTGGCGAAAAATTTGATATTTTGGTGTTTATTTTTATGGGGACTCAAAAAATGACAGAACAGCGCCACCTACAACAGCCAAAATAATACCCCTATGGGACTTTTCTGAGGTCAAGTTTGTCGTAGAGCCATGAAATTTGGTACACATGTTCCTCAAGTCAAGACAAGAAAAAAATATTATTATGGCTCCGCCCTCTGACAAACAGGAAGCCCATAAATTTCACTGCAAAATGGAAAATGAACAGCAAAAGTATTCATACATGTCGGTTGGAAAGCGACTCCTCCTCGGCCGTTTCACCGATTCGCCTCAAAATCGCTCCACATCATCTCAACACATGTACCTTCAAAATGACCTCAGGGATTTTTTGATCAGTGAAACATTGTTTGAGCAGCGGAGCGGCAAAATGTGACCTTTTTTGGCCGTTTTTGACAACATTAAATTTGCTCCCGTTTGCACAAACAAAGTCTGATTTGCAAAAACATTAATACATTGTTCAACTCTAGGGTCTAGGTCGTTTTAAAGTGAATTAATTCAAATTGACACATTAGCGCCCCCTACAGACTATTTCAAAGTTTTAGATGGGCATTTTCAAATTTAGTTTTTTCAAAATGTTTGAAATTTTGCACATAAATCTGTTTTGCCCTCTTGATTCAAAAAGTCAATTGGGTCCAAGGTTTATTTTTTACCCTGTTGCCGTGGCGACGAGAAACGCTCCCCATTCATTGCAAATGTACACCTCACACAAACATCAAACCAGCCTCGGCTGTTTCACCGATTCGCCTCAAAATCGCTCCACATCATCTCAACACATGTACCTTCAAAATGACTTCAGGGAATTTTGATCCGTGAAACGCTGTTTGAGCAGCGGAGCGGCAAAATGTAAGGGTTTTTTTGGCTCTTTTTGACAACATTAATTTTGCTCCTGTTTGCACAAACAAAGTCTGATTTGCACAAAACTTTCATCCATTGTTCAATTCCAGGGTTTAGGTCAGGTTAAAGTGAAATATTGGAAATCGGCCCCTTAGCGCCCCCTACAGACTGTGTCAAAGTTTACATGGGGAGCCAAACCAGCTCTACTTATCATATTCATTACAATTTGACTAACATTCTTCTATGGCTACGGAAACAAATCATCACACGGCGGTGCTACCTCCTTTTAGCGGTGCTGCGTGGTACGGTGTGGTGCGGCGTAGTGCGGGGCGTTGTGGAGCGGCGCGTTGCGGCTTGGTGCGGGGCGGCGTGGTGCGGGGAGTGCGCGCGGTGCAGGGAGTTGCGCGGTGCGGCGAGGGCCGTTCGACGCCGCTTGCGGCTTTAATTTATTTCTTTCTTTCTTTCTTTTTTCTTCTGCACTTTGAGCCTTAATTTGACCCCCTGAACATGCATGAAAAGTTGTTAAATTTTGCCCAAAAATCAGACCTGGCGAAAAATTTGATATTTTGGTGTTTATTTTTATGGGACTCAAAAAATGCCAGAACAGCGCCACCTACAACAGCCAAAATAATACCCCTATGGGAGTTCTGAAGATCAAGTTTGTTGTAGAGTCATGAAATTCGGTACACATGTTCCTCAAGTCAAGACAAGAAAAAAATATTATTATGGCTCCGCCCTCTGACAAACAGGAAGCCCATAAATTTCACTGCAAAATGGAAAAATGAACAGCAAAAGTATTCATACATGTTGGTTGGAAAGCGACTCCTCCTCGGCCGTTTCACCGATTCGCCTCAAAATCGCCCCACATCATCTCAACACATGTACCTTCAAAATGACCTCAGGGATTTTGGATCAGTGAAACATTGTTTGAGCAGCGGAGCGGCAAAATGTGACCTTTTTTTGGCCGTTTTTGACAACATTAAATTTGCTCCCGTTTGCACAAACAAAGTCTGATTTTCACAAAACTTTAATACATTGTTGAACTCTAGGGTCTAGGTCATTTGAAAGTTAAATGATTCAAATTGACACATTAGCGCCCCCTACAGACTATTTCAAAATTTTAAATGGGCATTTTCAAATTTAGTTTTTTCAAAATGTTTGAAATTTTGCACATACATCTGTTTTGCCCTCTTGATTCAAAAAGTCAATTGGGTCCAAGGCTTATTTTTAACCCTGTTGCCGTGGCGACGACAAACGCTCCCCATTCATTGCAAATGTACACCTCACACAAACATCAAACCAGCCTCGGCCGTTTCACCGATTCGCCTGAAAATCGCTCCACATCATCTCAACATATGTTCCATCAAAAAGACTTCAGGGAATTTTGATCAGTGAAACGTTGTTTGAGCAGCAGAGCGCCAAAAAGTGGCGTATTTTTTTTCAGTTTTTGACAATAGAAAATTTGCTTCCGTTTGCACAAACATAGTGTGATTGGCACAAAACTTGAATCCATGGTTCAACTCTTGAGTCTAGGTCAATTGAAAGTTCAAATTTTGAAATTGGCTCTATAGCGCCACCTACAACAGCCAATTTAAAAATGCCTAAGGGAGGGGTTCGAGGTCAAAATTGCCGTAGAACCATGTAATTTGGTACATATGTTCCTCAAGTCAAGACATGGAAAAAATGTAATTATGGCTAATCCCTCCGACAAACAGGAAGCCCATAAATTTCACTGCAAAATGGAAAAATGAAAACCAATCATTCTCATACACGTCGGTTGGAAAGCGACTCCTCCTCGGCCGTTTTACTGATTGGCCACAAAATTGTTACAAATCATGTCAACACATTTACCTTCAAAATGACTTCAGGGAATTTTGATCAGTGAAACGTTGTTTGAGCAGCGGAGCGGCAAAATGTGAGGGTTTTTTTGGCCGTTTTTGACAACATACATTTTTTCCCCGTTTGCACAAACAAAGACTGATTTGCATTAAACTTGAATCCATTGTTCAACTCCAGGGTTTAGGTCAGGTGAAAGTGAAATATTTTAAATTGGCCCATTAGCGCCCCCTAAAGACTGAGTCAAAGTTTACATGGGGAGCCAAACCAGCTCTACTTATCATATTCATTACAATTTGACTAACAATCTTCTATGGCTACGGGAACAAATCATCACACAACGGCGCCACCTCCTTTGAGCGGTGCTGCGTGGTACGGTGTGGTACGGCGTAGTGCGGGGCGTTGTGGAGCGCCGCATTGCGGCTTGGTGCGGGGCGGCGTGAGGCGGGACAGCATGGTGCAGGGCGGCGTGGTGCGGGGTGGCTTGGTGCGGGGCGGCGTGGAACGGGGTGGTGCGCGCGGTGCGGGGAGTCGCGCGGTGCGGGGAGTTGCGCGGTGCGGCGAGGGCCGTTCGACGCCGCTTGCGGCTTTAATTATACTTGTTCTAGCCCAGGAAAACCTGGGAAAGAACAAGTTTGCTGTTGTTTGATGTCATATTTGACCCACTGAACATGCACGAAAACTTACAAAATTTTGCCACAAGTTCTGTTCTTGCAAACACTTTATTAATTTTGTGTTCCCTAGTAAGAGACTTCAAATTTGAAGTTGTAGGGGGCGCAATTGTAGTCTAATAAAGCCACCATTTGCACATACAAAGTCCGATTTGCACCAAATTTGAATTGGTTGTTCAACTTTTGGGTTTGGGTAAACTGAAAGTGTAAAACATCAAATTGAGGCATTAGCGCCCCCTACAGAATGTCATTTTCACACATGTTGGTTGGAAAGCGACTCCTCCTCGGCCTTTTCACTGATTTGCCTTAAAATCGCTCCACATCGTCTAAACACATGTACCATCATTTTGATTTCAGCGATTTTTGATCAGTGAAACGTTGTTTGAGTAGCGAAGCGCCAAAAAGTGGCGTTTTTTTTTTAGTTTTTGAGTATAGAAAAATTACTTCCGTTTACTCAAACAAAGTCCGATTTGCACAAAACTTGTTTTCATGGTTAAACTCTAGGGTGTAGGTCATTTGAAAGTGAAATAATTAAAATGCCAGAACAGCGCCCCCTACAACAGCCAATTTAATACTCCTATGAGAGTTTTGGAGTTCAAGTTTGCCGTAGAGCCATGAAATTTGGTACACATATTCCTCAAGGTAAGACATGAAAAAAATGTTATTATGGCCCCGCCCTCTGACAGACAGGGAGCCCATAAATTTCACTGCAAAATGGATAAACGAACAACAATAATTTTCACACATGTCGTTTGGGAAGCGACTCCTCCTCGGCCGTTTCACAGATTCGCCTGAAAATCGCTCCACATCATTTCAACACATTTACCTTCAAAATGACTTCAGGGAATTTTTTATCAGGGAAATGATGTTCGAGCAGTGGAGCGGCAAATAGTGACCTTTTTTGACGATAGAAAAATACCTCTCGTTTGCACAAACAAAGTTTGATTTGTACTAAACTTGACCCAGTTGTTCTACTCCTGGGCCTGGGTCACCTGAAGGTGTAAAATATTACATTGGCTCTTTAGCGCCCCTACATACCGAGCTAAAGCTTTACATGGGGAGCCAAACCAACGGATCAATATCACATACATTGGTCTATGGCTATGGTAGCAAATCATGGCGCGGCGGCGCCACCTGCGGAGCGGCGAGTCACGCGGGGAGTCACGGGGAGGGGAATTGCGGGTTGCGGCGAGTTGCGCGGTACGGGGAATTGTAGCGGTGCGGGGAGTCGTAGTGCTGCGGGGAGTCGTAGTGGAGCGGAGAGTCGTAGCGGAGCGGGGAGTCATAGCGGCGCGCGGTGCGGGGAGTCGTAGCGGTGCGGGGATTCGTAGCGGTGCGGGGAGTCGTAGCGGTGCGGGGAGTCGTAGCGGTGCGGGGAGTCGTAGCGGTGCGGGGAGATGCAGCGGTGCGGGGAGTCGTAGCGGTGCGCAGTGCGGGGAGTCGTAGCGGAGCGCAGTGCGGGGAGTCGTAGCGGACTGGGGAGTCGTAGCGGAGCGGGGAGTCGTAGCGGATCGGCAAGGCGCGTGGTGCGGGGTGTCGCGCGGTGTGGCGAGGGCCGTTCGACGCCGCTTGCGGCTTTAATTATACTTGTTCTAGCCCAGGAAAACCTGGGAAAGAACAAGTTTGCTGTTGTTTGATGTCATATTTGACCCACTGAACATGCACGAAAACTTACAAAATTTTGCCACAAGTTCTGTTCTTGCAAACACTTTATTAATTTTGTGTTTCCTAGTATGAGACTACAAATTTGATATTGTAGGGGGCGCAATTGTAGTCCAATAAAGCCACCGTTTGCACATACAAAGTCCGATTTGCACCAAATTTGAATCGGTTGTTCAACTTTTGGGTTTGGGTAAACTGAAAGTGTAAAACATCAAATTGCAGCAGTAGCGCCCCCTACAGAATGTCATTTGCACAGATGTTGGTTGGAAAGCGACTCCTCCTTAGCCGTTTCACCGATTTGCCTTAAAATCGCTCCACATGGTCTAAACACATGTACCATCATTTTGATTTCAGCGAATTTTGATCAGTGAAACGTTGTTTGAGCAGCGAAGCGCCAAAAAGTGGCGTTTTTTTCTTCAGTTTTTGACAATAGAAAAATTACTTCCGTTTACTCAAACAAAGTCCGATTTGCACAAAACTTGTTTCCATGGTTAAACTCTAGGGTGTAGGTCATTTGAATGTGAAATAATTCAATTGCCAGAACAGCGCCCCCTACAACAGCCATTTATATACTCCTATGAGAGTTTTTGAGGTCAAGTTTGTTGTAGAGCCATGAAATTTGGTACACATGTTCCACAAGGTAAGACATGAAATTAGTTTTATTATGGCCCCGCCCTCTGACAAACGGGGAGCCCATAAATTTCACTGCAAAATGGATAAATGAACAGCAATAATTTTCACACATGTCGTTTGGAAAGCGACTCCTCCTCGACCGTTTCACAGATTTGCCTGAAAATCGCTCCAGATCGTCTCAACACATGTACCTTCAAAATGACTTCAGGGAATTTTTATCAGTGAAACAATGTTCGAGCATCGGAGCGGCAAATAGTGACCTTTTTTGGCTAGATAAAAATAGCTCTCGTTTGAACAAACAAAGTTTGATTTGTACTTAAGTTGACCCGATTGTTCTACTCCTGGGCCTGGGTCACCTGAAAGTGTGTACAATATTACATTGGCTCTTAAGCGCCCCCTACATACCGAGCTAAAGATTTACATGGGGAGCCACACCGACGGATCAAATTAACAAACATTGTTCTATGGCTACGATAGCAAATCATGGCGCGGCGGCGCCACCTGCGGAGCGGCGAGTCACGCGGGGAGTCACGGGGAGGGGAATCGCGAGTTGAGGCGAGTTGCGTGGTGCGGGGAGTTGTAGCTGTGCACGGAGTCGTAGCGGTGCGGGGAGTCGTAGTGACACGCAGTGCGGGAAGTTGTAGCGGAGCGGGAAGTCGTAGCGGAGCGGGGAGTCGTAGCGGAGCAGGCAGTCGTAGCGGAGCGGGCAGTCGTAGCGGCGCGCGTTGCGGGGAGACGTAGCGGTGCGGGGAGTCGTAGCGGTGCGGGGAGTCGTAGCGGTGCGGGGAGTCGTAGCGGTGCGGGGAGTCGTAGCGGTGCGGGGAGTTGTAGCGGAGCGCGGTGCGGAGAGTCGCAGCGGAGCGGGGAGTCGTAGCGGAGCGCGGTGCGGGGAGTCGCAGCGGAGCGGGGAGTTGTAGCGGAGCACGGTGCGGGGAGTCGCAGCGGAGCGGGGACTCGTAGCGGAGCGGGGGGTCGCGCGGTGCGGGGAGTCGCGCGGTGCGGGGAGTCGCGCGGTGCGGCGAGGGCCGTTCGACGCCGCTTGCGGCTTTAATTTCTTTCTTTCTTTCTTTCTTTCTTTCTTTCTTTCTTTTTTCTTCTGCACTTTGAGCCTTAATTTGACCCCCTGAACATGCATGAAAAGTTGTTAAATTTTGCCCAAAAATCAGACCTGGCGAAAAATTTGATATTTTGGTGTTTATTTTTATGGGACTCAAAAAATGCCAGAACAGCGCCACCTACAACAGCCAAAATAATACCCCTATGGGAGTTCTGAGGATCAAGTTTGTTGTGTAGAGTCATGAAATTCGGTACACATGTTCCGCAAGTCAAGACAAGAAAAAAATATTATTATGGCTCCGCCCTCTGACAAACAGGAAGCCCATAAATTTCACTGCAAAATGGAAAAATGAACAGCAAAAGTATTCATACATGTCGGTTGGAAAGCGACTCCTCCTCGGCCGTTTCACCGATTCGCCTCAAAATCGCTCCACATCATCTCAACACATGTACCTTCAAAATGACCTCAGGGATTTTTGATCAGTGAAACATTGTTTGAGCAGCGGAGCGGCAAAATGTGACCTTTTTTGGCCGTTTTTGACAACATTAAATTTGCTCCCGTTTGCACAAACAAAGTCTGATTTGCAAAAAACATTAATACATTGTTCAACTCTAGGGTCTAGGTCGTTTTAAAGTGAATTAATTCAAATTGACACATTAGCGCCCCCTACAGACTATTTCAAAGTTTTAGATGGGCATTTTCAAATTTAGTTTTTTCAAAATGTTTGAAATTTTGCACATAAATCTGTTTTTCCCTCTTGATTCAAAAAGTCAATTGGGTCCAAGGTTTATTTTTTACCCTGTTGCCGTGGCGACGAGAAACGCTCCCCATTCATTGCAAATGTACACCTCACACAAACATCAAACCAGCCTCGGCTGTTTCACCGATTCGCCTCAAAATCGCTCCACATCATCTCAACACATGTACCTTCAAAATGACTTCAGGGAATTTTGATCCGTGAAACGCTGTTTGAGCAGCGGAGCGGCAAAATGTAAGGGTTTTTTTGGCTCTTTTTGACAACATTAATTTTGCTCCTGTTTGCACAAACAAAGTCTGATTTGCACAAAACTTTCATCCATTGTTCAATTCCAGGGTTTAGGTCAGGTTAAAGTGAAATATTGGAATCGGCCCCTTAGCGCCCCCTACAGACTGTGTCAAAGTTTACATGGGGAGCCAAACCAGCTCTACTTATCATATTCATTACATTTGACTAACATTCTTCTATGGCTACGGAAACAAATCATCACACGGCGGTGCTACCTCCTTTTAGCGGTGCTGCGTGGTACGGTGTGGTGCGGCGTAGTGCGGGGCGTTGTGGAGCGGCGCGTTGCGGCTTGGTGCGGGGCGGCGTGGTGCGGGGAGTGCGCGCGGTGCAGGGAGTTGCGCGGTGCGGCGAGGGCCGTTCGACGCCGCTTGCGGCTTTAATTAGGCCCGAGCCCCGAACGGGGGTAAGGGCCTATTGCTTTCACAATGGTGAAAACAAATGGTGGCGGTGCGTGACGGACGCGTCAGCGCCCGTCACTCGCCAAAACGTGACGGTTGCGTGCGTAAACTCAAAAGCTTTAAAATGATGTATCACGTGCCATTGAAACCTATATTGTTTTTGCTCGAGACGTCGAAAAAAAAATTCCTTTTTTATTTATTTCTTTCTTTCTTTCTTTTCTTTCTTTCTTTTTTCTTCTGCACTTTGAGCCTTAATTTGACCCCCTGAATATGCATGAAAAGTTGTTAAATTTTGCCCAAAAATCAGACCTGGCGAAAAATTTGATATTTTGGTGTTTATTTTAATGGGACTCAAAAAATGCCAGAACAGCGCCACCTACAACAGCCAAAATAATACCCCTATGGGAGTTCTGAAGATGAAGTTTGTTGTAGAGTCATGAAATTCGGTACACATGTTCCTCAAGTCAAGACAAGAAAAAAATATTATTATGGCTCCGCCCTCTGACAAACAGGAAGCCCATAAATGTCACTGCAAAATGGAAAAATGAACAGCAAAAGTTTTCATACATGTCGGTTGGAAAGCGACTCCTCCTCGGCCGTTTCACCGATTCGCCTCAAAATCGCTCCACATCATCTCAACACATGTACCTTCAAAATGACCTCGGGGATTTTTGATCAGTGAAACATTGTTCGAGCAGCGGAGCGGCAAAATGTGACCTTTTTTTGGCCGTTTTTGACAACATTAAATTTGCTCCCGTTTGCACAAACAAAGTCTGATTTTCACAACTCTAGGGTCTAGGTCATTTGAAAGTTTTAAAAACTTTAATACATTGTTCAACTCTAGGGTCTAGGTCATTTGAAAGTTAAATGATTCAAATTGACACATTAGCGCCCCCTACAGACTATTCCACAATCATCTTCAACCTCATGTACCATCAAAATGACTTCAGGGAATTTTGATCAGTGAAACGTTGTGTTTGAGCAGCGGAGCGCCAAAAAGTGGCGTATTTTTTTTCAGTTTTTGACCATAGAAAAATTGCTTCCGTTTGCACCAAAACCAAGTCCTGATTTGCTCAAAACTTGATCCATGGTTCAAACTTCTTGGGTTCTGGTCATTTGAAAGTTAAAATTCTGAAATTGGCTCTATAGCGCCAAACTACAACAGCCATATTAAAATGCTATGGGAGGGTTTGAGGTCAAAATTGTCGTAGAACCATGTAATTTGGAACACACCTGTTCTTAAGTCAAGGACATGGGGAAAAATGTTATTTATGGCTAAGCCCCTGACAAACAGGAAGCCCATAAATTTCATTGCAAAATGGAAACATGAAAACCAAATCATTTTCATTAAACGTTGGTTGGAAAGCGATCCTCCTCGGCCGTTTCATCCGATTGGCCTCAAAAAATTGTTCCAAATCATCTCAACACATTTACCTTCATAATTACTTCAGGGAATTTTAATCAGTCTAAACGTTGTTTGAGAAGCGGAACGGCAAAATGTGAGGGTTTTTTGGCTGTTTTTGACAACATAAATTTTTTCCCCGTTTGCACAAAACAAGACTGATTTGCCATTTTAAACTTGAATCCATTGTTCAACTCCCAGGGTTTAGGTCAGGTGAAAGTGAAATATTTGAACTATGGGGAGCAAACCAGCTTAATTAGCGTCCCCCTGCATCAGACTGATTTCAAAGTTTCACTTTCATGGGGAACAAGCCAAACCAGTCTTTGTTGGTGCAACGGGGGGGAAAAAATTAATGTAGGTCAAAAAACAGACCAAAAAACCTCACATTTTGCCGTTCCGCGTCTCAAAAACCGTTTGGAATGATTAAAATTCCCTGAAGTAATTATGAAGGTAAATGTGTTGAGATGATTTGGAACAATTTTGAGGCCAATCGGTGAAACGGTCCGAAAGGAGGAGTCGCTTTCCAACAACGTTTTATGAAAATGAATTGGTTGTTCATGTTTCCATTTGTGCAATGAAATTTAAGGGCTTCTGTTTGTCAGGGGGCCTTAGCCATAATAACATTTTGCCCCATGTCTTGACATAAGGAAACATGTGTTCCAAAATTACATGGTTCTACGACAATTATGACCTCAAACCACTCCCATAGCATTTTTCTATGGCGGTTGTAGGTGGCGCTATAGGAGCCATTTCAGAATTTTAACTTTCAAATGACTAGACCCAAGCGCTTTGAACCATGGATTTCAAGTTTTGTGCAAATCAGACTTATGTTTGTGCCAAACCGGAAGAGCAATATTTCTATGTGTCAAAAACTGAAAACAAAAATACGCCACTTTTTTGCGTCCGCTGCTCAACAACGTTTCACTGATCAAAATTCCCTGAAGTCATTTTGATGGTAATGTGTTGAGTGTGTGGAGCCGTTATTGAGGCTGCATCGGTTGAAAACGGCGAGGCTGGTTTGATGTTTGTGTGCGGGGTATCTTGCAAATGATATGGGCTGCGTTTGTCGTCGCCGGCAAACTGTGGTAAAAAAATAACGCCTTGGACCAATTGACTTTTGAATCAAGCGGGCAAAAACAGATGTATGATGCAAAATTTCAAACATAGTGAAAAAACTAATTTGGAAAATGCCCATTTAAAACTTTGAAATAGTCTGTAGGGGGCGCTAATTGTGAAATTTGATTCATTTAACTTTCACATGACCTAGGACCCTAGAGGGTTGCACAATGTATTAAAGTTTTGTGAAAATCAGACTTTGTTTGTGCAAACGGGGCAGCACATTTAATGTTGGTCAAAAACGGACAAAAAAAGGGTCACTTTTTGCCGCTCCGCTGCATCGAACAAAGTTTCTCTGATACAAATCCCGAAGTCATTTTGAAGGTACATGTGTTGGAGATGGATGTGCGGAGCGATTTTGAGTGCGAATCGGTGTGGAAAACGGTTCTCGAGGAGGAGTCGCTTTCCAACGCCATGTCTGAAAAACTTTTGCTGTTCATTGTTCCATTTTGCAGTGCACATTTATGGGCTTCCGTTTGTCAGCGGGCGGAGCCATAATAATTTTTTTTCTTGTCTTGACTTGAGGACACATGTGTACCGAATCATGACTCTACAACCAACTTCATCTCAGAACATCCCATAGGGGTATTATTTTGGTGTTGTAGGTGGCGCATGTTCTGGCCATTTTTGAGTCCATTAAACTAAACACCAGAACTCATCCCAATTTTACGCCAGGTCTGATTTTGGGCAACATTTAACCACTTTTATGCATATTCAGGGGGACCAAAATTAAGGCTCAAAGTGCAGAAGAAAAAGAAAGAAGAAAGAAAGAAAGAAAGACATAAATAAAAAGGAATTTTTTTTTCGACGTCCGAGCAAAAACAATATAGGTTTCAATGGCACGTGATACATCCATTTTAAAGCTTTGAGTTTACGCACGCAACCGTCACGTTTAGTGTGAGTGACGGGCGCTGACGCGTCCGTCACGCACCGCCACCATCTTTGTTTTCACCATTGTGAAAGCAATAGCCCTTACCCGTTCGTGGGGCTCGGCCTATTAAAGCGCAAGCGGCGTCGAACGGCCCTCGCCGCACGCGCAACTCCCTGGCAACCCGCGCGCATCCCGCACCACCGCGCCCCCGCACCAAGCCGCAACGCGCGCTCCTCCCAAACGCCCAGCCCCCGCACTAAGCCGCACCACACCGTACCACGCAGGCACCGCTAAAAGGAGGTAGCACCGCGTGTGATGATTTGTTCCGTTCTTAGCATTGACGAATGTTAGTCAAATTGTAATGAATATGATAAGTAGAGCTGGTATTAGGCACCCCATGTAAACTTTGGACACAGTCTGTAGGGGGGCGCTAAGGGGTTCCGATTTCCAATTTTTCCGACTTAAAACCTGACCTAAACCCTGGAAAATTTGAACCAATGGATTGAAAGTTTTGTGCAATATCAGACTTTGTTTGTGCAACCAGGCGCAAAATTCATGGATGTCAATAAGAGCCAAAAAAACCCTTACATTTGCCGCTACGCTGCTTCAAACAGCGTTTCACTGATCAAAATTCCCTGACCGTCAATTTGAAGGTTACATGTGTGAGATGATGTGGAAGCGATTGTGAGGCGACATCGGTGGACAAACAGCCGACGGCTGTTGATGTTTGTGTCGAGGAGTGTACATTAGCAATGATGATGGGTGAGCGTTTCTCGGTCGCCACGGCAACAGGGTAAAAATAACTTGGACCCAATTGACCTTTTTGAATCAGAGGAATAAGACAAAACAGATGTATGTGCCAAAATTTCAAACTTTTGAAAAAACTAAATTTGACCATGCCCATCCTAAACTTTGAATATTGTCTGTAGGGGGCGCTAAATGTGTCCATTTGAATTAACTTCACTTTAAAACCACGACCTTAGAAACTAGAGATGATTTCTACAATGTACTTAATGTTTTTGCCAAATCAGACTTTGTTTGTGCAAAGGGAGCAACTTTAATGTGTCAAAAGACGGCCAAAAAAGGTCACTTTTGCCGCTCCCCGCTGCTCAAACATGTTTCAATGATCAAAAATCCCAGATGGTCATTTTGTAAGGTACATGTTGTTGAGATGAATGTGGAGCGATTTTGAGGCGAATCCGGTTGAAACAGGATCTCCGAGGGAGGAGTCGCTTTCCAATCGACATGTATGAGATACTTTTGCAGTTCATTTTTCCATTTTGCAGTTGAAATTTATGGGCTTCCTGTTTGTCAGAGGGGCGGAGCCATAATAATATTTCATTTCTTGTCTTGACTTGCGGACATGTGTACCGAATTTCATGACTCTACAAACAAACTTGATTCCTCAGACAATCCCATTAGGGGTATTATTTTGGCTGTTTGTTGTAGGTGGCCGCTGTTTCTGGCATTTTTTGAGCTCCTTAAAAAATAATCACCAAAATATCAAATTTTTCGCCCCAGGTGTGATTTTTGGGACAAATTTAAACAACTTTTCATGCATGTTCAGGGGGTCTCAAAATTAAGGTCTCAAAGGTGCAGACAGAAGAAAAAACGACAGAACGAAAGAAAGAAAGAAAGAAAGAAATTAAAGCCGCACAGCGGGCGGTCGAAAGGCCTCGCCGCATCCGCGCGACTCCCCGCACCGCGCGACACCCCCCGCTCCGATACGAGTCCCGCTCCGCCTGCCGACTCCCCGGCACCCGTGCTCCGCTACAACTCAAAAACGGCCAAAAAAAGGTCACATTTTGCCGCTCCGCTGCTCAAACAATGTTTCACTGATCAAAAATCCCTGAGGTCATTTTGAAGGTACATGTGTTGAGATGATGTGGAGCGATTTTGAGGCGAATCGGTGAAACGGCCGAGGAGGAGTCGCTTTCCAACCGACATGTATGAAAACTTTTGCTGTTCATTTTTCCATTTTGCAGTGAAATTTATGGGCTTCCTGTTTGTCAGAGGGCGGGCCATAATAATAATTTTTTTCTTGTCTTGACTTGAGGAACATGTGTACCGAATTTCATGACTCTACGACAAACTTGACCTCCGAAAAGTCCCATAGGGGTATTATTTTGGCTGTTGTAGGTGGCGCTGTTCTGGCATGTTTTGAGTCCCATAAAAATAAACACCAAAATATCAAATTTTTCGCCAGGTCTGATTTTTGGGCCAAAATTAACAACTTTTCATGCATGTTCAGGGGGTCAAATTAAGGCTCAAAGTGCAGAAGAAAAAAGAAAGAAAGAAAGAAAGAAATAAATTAAAGCCGCAAGCGGCGTCGAACGGCCCTCGCCGCACCGCGCGACTCCCTGCACCGCGCGCACTCCCCGCACCAAGCCGCCCTGCACCATGCCGCCCTGCACCATGCCGTCCCGCACCACGCCGTCCCGCACCACGCCGCCCCGCACCAAGCCGCAACGCGCCGCTCCACAACGCCCCGCACTACGCCGCAGCACCGCTAAAAGGAGGTGGCACCGCCGTGTGATGATTTGTTTCCGTAGCCATAGAAGAATGTTAGTCAAATTGTAATGAATATGATAAGTAGAGCTGGTTTGGCTCCCCATGTAAACTTTGACAAAGTCTGTAGGGGGCGCTAATGGGCCAATTTCCAATATTTCACTTTAACCTGACCTAAACCCCGGAATTGAACAATGGATTAAAGTTTTGTGCAAATCAGGCATTGTTTGTGCAAACAGGAGCAAAATTAATGTTGTCAAAAAGAGCCAAAAAAACCCTCACATTTTGCCGCTCCGCTGCTCAAACAACGTTTCACGGATCAAAATTCCCTGAAGTCATTTTGAAGGTACATGTGTTGAGATGATGTGGAGCGATTTTGAGGCAAATCAATGAAACGGCCGAGGCTGGTTTGATGTTTGTGTGAGGTGTACATTTGCAATGAATGGGGAGCGTTTCTCGTCGCCACGGCTACAGGGTAAAAAATAAGCCTTGGACCCAATTGACTTTTTGAATCAAGAGGGCAAAACAGATTTATGTGCAAAATTTCAAACATTTTGAAAAAACTAAATTTGAAAATGCCCATCTAAAACTTTGAAATAGTCTGTAGGGGGCGCTAATGTGTCAATTTGAATTAATTCACCTTCAAACGACCTAGACCCTAGAGTTGAACAATGTATTAAAGTTTTGTGCAAATCAGACTTTGTTTGTGCAAACGGGAGCAAATTTAATGTTGTCAAAAACGGCCAAAAAAATGTCACATTTTGCCGCTCCGCTGCTCGAACAATGTTTCACTGATCAAAAATCCCTGAGGTCATTTTGAAGGTACATGTGTTGAGATGATGTGGAGCAATTTTGAAGCGAATCGGTGAAACGGCCGAGGAGGAGTCGCTTTCCAACCGACATGTATGAAAACTTTTGCTGTTCATTTTTCCATTTTGCAGTGAAATTTATGGGCTTCCTGTTTGTCAGAGGGCGGGGCCATAATAATATTTTTTTCTTGTCTTGACTTGAGGAACATGTGTACCAAATATCATGTTTCTATGACAAACTTGACCTCCGAAAAGTCCCATAGGGGTATTATTTTGGCTGTTGTAGGTGGCGCTGTTCTGTCATTTTTTGAGTCCCATAAAAATAAACACCAAAATATGAAATTTTTCGCCAGGTCTGATTTTTGGGCCAAAATTAACAACTTTTCATGCATATTCAGGGGGTCAAATTAAGGCTCAAAGTGCAGAAGAAAAAAGAAAGAAAGAAAGAAAGAAATAAATAAATAAATAAATAAAAAAGGAATTTTTTGTGACTTGTCTCGAGCAAAAACAATATAGGTTTCAATGGCATGTGATTCATCATTTTAAAGCTTTTGAGTTTACGCACGCAACTGTCATGTTTTGGTGAGTGACGGGCGCTGACGCGTCCGTCACGCACCGCCACCATTTGTTTTCACCATTGTGAAAGCAATAGGCCCTTACCCCGTTCGGGGCTCGGGCCTAATAAATAAAAAAGGAATTTTTTTTTCGACGTCTCGAGCAAAAACAATATAGGTTTCAATGGCACGTGATACATCATTTTAAAGCTTTTGAGTTTACGCACGCAACCGTCACGTTTTGGTGAGTGACGGGCGCTGACGCGTCCGTCACGCACCGCCACCATTTGTTTTCACCATTGTGAAAGCAATAGGCCCTTACCCCGTTCGGGGCTCGGGCCTAATAAAAAAGGAATTTTTTTTTCGACGTCTCGAGCAAAAACAATATAGGTTTCAATGGCACATGATACATAATTTTAAAGCTTTTGAGTTTACGCACGCAACCGTCACGTTTTGGTGAGTGACGGGCGCTGACGCGTCCGTCACGCACCGCCACCATTTGTTTTCACCATTGTGAAAGCAATAGGCCCTTACCCCGTTCGGGGCTCGGGCCTAATAAATAAAAAAGGAATTTTTTGTGACTTGTCTCGAGCAAAAACAATATAGGTTTCAATGGCACCTGATACATCATTTTAAAGCTTTTGAGTTTACGCACGCAACCGTCACGTTTTGGTGAGTGACGGGCGCTGACGCGTCCGTCACGCACCGCCACCATTTGTTTTCACCATTGTGAAAGCAATAGGCCCTTACCCCGTTCGGGGCTCGGGCCTAATAAATAAATAAAAAAGGAATTTTTTTTTTAACGTCTCGAGCAAAAACAATATAGGTTTCAATGGCATGTGATACATCATTTTAAAGCTTTTGAGTTTACGCACGCAACCGTCACATTTTGGTGAGTGACGGGCGCTGACGCGTCCGTCACGCACCGCCACCATTTGTTTTCACCATTGTGAAAGCAATAGGCCCTTACCCCGTTCGGGGCTCGGGCCTAATAAATAAATTAAAGCCGCAAGCGGCGTCGAACGGCCCTCGCCGCACCGCGCAACTCGCCGCACCGCGCAACTCCCCGCACCGCGCGACTCCCCGCACCGCGCGCACCAACCCGTTCCACGCCGCCCCGCACCAAGCCACCCCGCACCACGCCGCCCTGCACCATGCTGTCCCGCCTCACGCCGCCCCGCACCAAGCCGCAATGCGCCGCTCCACAACGCCCCGCACTACGCCGTACCACACCATACCACGCAGCACCGCTCAAAGGAGGTGGCGCCGTTGTGTGATGATTTGTTCCCGTAGCCATAGAAGATTGTTAGTCAAATTGTAATGAATATAATAAGTAGAGCTGGTTTGGCTCCCCATGTAAACTTTGACTCAGTCTTTAGGGGGCGCTAATGGGCCAATTTAAAATATTTCACTTTCACCTGACCTAAACCCTGGAGTTGAACAATGGATTCAAGTTTAATGCAAATCAGTCTTTGTTTGTGCAAACGGGAAAAAAATGTATGTTGTCAAAAACGGCCAAAAAAAACCCTCACATTTTGCCGCTCCGCTGCTCAAACAACGTTTCACTGATCAAAAATCCCTGAAGTCATTTTGAAGGTAAATGTGTTGAGATGATTTGTAACAATTTTGAGGCCAATCAGTGAAACGGCCGAGGAGGAGTCGCTTTCCAACCGACGTGTATGAGAATGATTGGTTTTCATTTTTCCATTTTGCAGTGAAATTTATGGGCTTACTGTTTGTCGGAGGGATTAGCCATAATTACATTTTTTCCATGTCTTGACTTGAGGAACATGTGTACCAAATTAAATGGTTCTACGAAAATTTTGACCTCGAACCCCTCCCATAGGCATTTTTAAATTGGCTGTTGTAGGTGGCACTATAGAGCCAATTTCAAAATTCTAACTTTCAAATGACCTAGACCCAAGAGTTGAACCATGGATTCAAGTTTTGTGCAAATCAGACTTTGTTTGTGCAAACGGAAGCAATTTTTCTATTGTCAAAAACTGAAAAAAAATACGCCAGTTTTTGGCGCTCCGCTGCTCAAACAACGTTTCACGGACCAAAATTCCCTGAAGTAATTTTGAAGGTACATGTGTTGAGATGATGTGGAGCGATTTTGAGGCGAATCGGTGAAACGGCCGAGGCTGGTTTGATGTTTGTGTGAGGTGTACATTTGCAATGAATGGGGAGCGTTTGTCGTCGCCACGGCAACAGGGTAAAAAATAAGTCTTGGACCCTATTGACTTTTTGAATCAAGAGGGAAAAACAGATTTATGCACAAAATTTCAAACATTTTGAAAAAACTAATTTGAAAATGCCCCTCTAAAATTTTGAAATAGTCTGTAGGGGGCGCTAATGTGTCAATTTGAATCAATTCACTTTCAACTTACCTAGACCCTAGAGTTGAACAATGTATTAAAGTTTTGTGCAAATCAGACTTTGTTTGTGCAAACGGGAGCAAATTTAATGTTGTCAAAAACGGCCAAAAAAAGGTCACATTTTGCCGCTCTGCCGCTCAAACAATGTTTCACTGATCAAAAATCCCTGAGGTCATTTTGAAGGTACATGTGTTGAGATGATGTGGAGCGATTTTGAGGCGAATCGGTGAAACGGCCGAGGAGGAGTCGCTTTCCAACCGACATGTACGAAAACTTTTGCTGTTCATTTTTCCATTTTGCAGTGAAATTTATGGGCTTCCTGTTTGTCAGGGGTCGGGGCCATAATAATATTTTTTTCTTGTCTTGACTTGAGGAACATGTGTACCAAATCTCATGTTTCTACGACAAACTTGACCTCCGAAAAGTCCCATAGGGGTATTATTTTGGCTGTTGTAGGTGGCGCTGTTCTGTCATTTTTTGAGTCCCATAAAAATAAACACCAAAATATCAAATTTTTCGCCAGGTCTGATTTTTGGGCCAAAATTAACAACTTTTCATGCATGTTCAGGGGGTCAAATTAAGGCTCAAAGTGCAGAAGAAAGAAAGAAAGAAATAAATAAATTAAAGCCGCAAGCGGCGTCGAACGGCCCTCGCCGGACCGCGCGACCCCCCGCACCGCGCGACCCCCCGCACCGCGACCCCCCGCACCGCGAGCACCACCCCGCACCACGCCGCCCCGCACCAAGCCGCAACGCACCGCTCCACAACGCCCCGCACTACGCCGCCCCGCACCGCTCCACAACGCCCCGCACTACGCCGCACCACACCGTACCACGCAGCACCGCGCATAGGAGGTGGCGCCGCCGTGTGATGATTGGTTCCCGTAGCCATAGAAGAACTTAGTCAAATTGTAATGAATATGATAAGTAGAGCTGGTTTGGCTCCCCATGTAAACTTTGAATCAGTCTGTAGGGGGCGCTAATGGGCCAATTTCAAATATTTCACTTTCACCTGACCTAAACCCTGGAGTTGAACAATGGATTCAAGTTTAATGCAAATCAGTCTTTGTTTGTGCAAACGGGAAAAAAATTTATGTTGTCAAAAACGGCCAAAAAAACCTCACATTTTGCCGCTCCGCTTCTCAAACAACGTTTGACTGATTAAAATTCCCTGAAGTAATTTTAAAGGTAAATGTGTTGAGATGATTTGGAACAATTTTGAGGCCAATCGGTGAAATGGCCGAGGAGGAGTCGCTTTCCAACCGACGTGTATGAAAATGATTGGTTTTCATTTTTCCATTTTGCAATGAATTTTATGGGCTTCCTGTTTGTCAGAGGGCTTAGCCATAATAACATTTTATCCATGTCTTGACTTGAGGAACATGTGTTCCAAATTACATGGCTCTACAACAATTTTGACCTCGAACCCATCCCATAGGCATTTTTAAATTGGCTGTTGTAGGTGGCGCTATAGAGCCAATTTCAAAATTTAAACTTTCAAATGACCTAGACGCAAGAGTTAAACCATGGATTCAAGTTTTGTGCCAATCACACTTTGTTTGTGCAAACGGAAACAATTTTTCTATTGTAAAAAACTGAAAAAAAATACGCCACTTTTTGGCGCTCTGCTGCTCAAACAACGTTTCACTGATCAAAATTCCCTGAAGTCATTTTGATGGTACATGTGTTGAGATGATGTGGAGCAATTTTGAGGCGAATCGGTGAAACGGCCGAGTTTGGTTTGATGTTTGTGTGAGGTGTACATTTGCAATGAATGGGAGCGTTTCTCGTCGCCACGGCAACAGGGTAAAAAATAAGCCTTGGACCCAATTGACTTTTTGAATCAAGAGGGCAAAACAGATTTATGTGTAAAATTTCAAACATTTTGAAAAAACTAAATTTGAAAATGCCTATCTAAAACTTTGAAATAGTCTGTAGGGGGCGCTAATGTGTCAATTTGAATTAATTCACCATCAAATGACCTAGACCCTAGAGTTGAACAATGTATTAAAGTTTTGTGCAAATCAGACTTTGTTTGTGCAAACGGGAGCAAATTTAATGTTGTCAAAAACAGCCAAAAAAAGGTCACATTTTGCCGCTCCGCTGCTCAAACAATATTTCACTGATCAAAAATCCCTGAGGTCATTTTGAAGGTACATGTGTTGAGATGATGTGGAGCGATTTTGAGGCGAATCGGTGAAACGGCCGAGGAGGAGTCGTTTCCAACCGACATGTATGAAAACTTTTGCTGTTCATTTTTCCATTTTGCAGTGAAATTTATGGGCTTCCTGTTTGTCAGAGGGCGGGGCCATAATAATATTTTTTTCTTGTCTTGACTTGAGGAACATGTGTACCAAATCTCATGTTTCTACGACAAACTTGACCTCCGAAAAGTCCCATAGGGGTATTATTTTGGCTGTTGTAGGTGGCGCTGTTCTGTCATTTTTTGAGTCCCATAAAAATAAACACCAAAATATCAAATTTTTCGCCAGGTCTGATTTTTGGGCCAAAATTAACAACTTTTCATGCATGTTCAGGGGGTCAAATTAAGGCTCAAAGTGCAGAAGAAAAAAGAAAGAAAGAAATAAATAAAAAAGGAATTTTTTTTTTAACGTCTCGAGCAAAAACAATATAGGTTTCAATGGCATGTGATACATCATTTTAAAGCGTTTGAGTTTACGCACGCAACTGTCACGTTTTGGTGAGTGACGGGCGCTGACGCGTCCGTCACGCACCGCCACCATTTGTTTTCACCATTGTGAAAGCAATAGGCCCTTACCCCGTTCGGGGCTCGGGCCTAATAAAAAAGGAATTTTTTTTTTAACGTCTCGAGCAAAAACAATATAGGTTTCAATGGCATGTGATACATCATTTTAAAGCGTTTGAGTTTACGCACGCAACTGTCACGTTTTGGTGAGTGACGGGCGCTGACGCGTCCGTCACGCACCGCCACCATTTGTTTTCACCATTGTGAAAGCAATAGGCCCTTACCCCGTTCGGGGCTCGGGCCTAATAAAAAAGGAATTTTTTTTTCGACGTCTCGAGCAAAAACAATATAGGTTTCAATGGCACGTGATACATCATTTTAAAGCTTTTGAGTTTACGCACGCAACCGTCACGTTTTGGCGAGTGACGGGCGCTGACGCGTCCGTCACGCACCGCCACCATTTGTTTTCACCATTGTGAAAGCAATAGGCCCTTACCCCGTTCGGGGCTCGGGCCTAATAAAAGACCTCCGTCTGAAAGTTATATGAAACTTGTCTGATGTATTAAACAGTTATGTTCTAGCAACTTCTAATGGACAGCGGAGGTATTTGGATACATGAAAAACATAAAATATGTTCTTATTATTAAAATCTAATTTTTGGCCTTTTGTCACACTTTTGTGCCCTTTAGTGTGAACAAGCCCATCTACAAATGTATTTCTATTTACAATTTGTCAGCTCGAAATCATACTTCTATCATTTCTGCTGTAGGGTTATTAATATTGACACATTTCTTTATGATTCCCAGGTTTCATTTATCACAATATTCTTTTCATCCTTACACGGTTAACAGCAAGCGTTTCCACCAAAATAATCTGACGAGAATCATAACACTGTATTACAGCCTTGGCGCGCTCTGTTACGCACGTTTGGTTGCGGGTGCGACCACATGGGGAGTTGCATCAGTCTTGCCTCCGCTGCTGTGTTGCCCAGGGTTTCCACAGCCTGCGTCAGTTTGCATCAGAACTTACACATCCCGCCTTTGTGAGCATCAGAATCAAAACACCAACACCGCCGCTGTACTGTACAATGTGCCAACAGCACGCGATTAGACACAAAGAGGGGGTGAGTTTGTTTTGACGGGTTATGTGGCGGTTACACGAGGATGTAGTCGTGTAATCTGACAATAGATTTAGGGCAGGAAAATTATGTATTTTTCTGTCCTGAATTCACATAAAAAACAAAAAACATCAATTCTAATTAAATCACATTCATTAGAATTTTTTTTTTTCTCGACCTAAATGAGTAATTTTAGAGTTTATTTCCAACTCTGTACAAATTCCACGGTAAATCCCATTTTTGCGTCCCCTATGCTATAATTTACTGCTACTTTCCTCTAAAAGGAGCCAAACTATAGAATTTTCTTCCCACTAACCCAAACTATTGACACTATTTCTTGATTGACACTTTTTAAATTGCCACTTTTATTGTACTTAATATATCCTGCATTTAACGTGTTTGCACATTTCTTTCTTTTGCACAATCTTGAGTGATTCTATCCATGCCAGATGTGACATGTAAATGTATCCTGTGTGAGATCAATAAAATCTATTTTATCTTAAAACTACAAACCAACTCAAACATCTGCTGAAACTTTGGCTGAATACTTTGGATAAAAGTTGTTCACATGTTTAATGAACTGTGAATTTTTCCTGGGTTCGAATCAAAGTTGGACCAGGGCCTTTCTGAGTGGAGTTTGCATGTTCTCCCTGTGTCTGCGTAGGTTTCCTCCGGGTGCTCTGGTTTCCCCTACCACTAAAAATATGTACAATAGGTCTGGCATGTGCCTCCAGTACTGGCACCCCTACTCCCAAAAATCACAATTGTAAACCGCTTTGAGACTCCAATGTGCAGTGAAAAGGTGGTATTAAAAAAAATAAAGATTAAAGATAAAGAGAAAGAAAGATTGATGTCCTAAAATCCTCCTATGTTGAAAATGAGCATGGTCTTGCTATAACACACAGGCTGATCTGTCAAACATAACTTTTTTGTCCATATCATAAATGAATAAAAATATAATGTAAATGGCTGGGAGTTTTGTGGTATATACGGTTGCACTGAATGTAAATGTTTTTAGTCAAGCCTCGTAAATATGGATTTATTACGTTAAAAAAACAATATTAATTGCCTTAATGAACATCCAGTCGTCCTTTTTAACAGCAACAGCAAAACATGAATTGGAGATACGGTTTTGTTTAGTGTCTTACCCAAGAACAATTTGATGCATGGAATTGGTTGGATTGAAAATGAAACTTTTCAAGCATGTGTGACTTCAACCTGAGGACCCTTGATGCTGCTTTAAGCCTCATTGTCATGTCCCCTTGAATATGATATAAACAACAAAAAGTTAGAATGTAATCATATAATCATCAACATAGTGCCCATACATTGCATGGGAACAATATTGATTGCTTGAGTGAGTGTCTGATACTATTTGTAATGTAATTGCTTTTGACTGGTCTACACAGTTGTGTCTATACCTGACTGTAATTAACAGGCGGGAAATTGCAGCGTATGCGTTCAGCTCTCGTTATGCTGTGTGAACACAGAGAATCATTGCAGACGAATGATTAGTGCATCGCTCATTTCCAAGAAGTGAAGACATGGACAACACGAACAGTAATGTTTGGAAACAAAAGGCGGCAGACAGTGGATCAGAGTGAAACTTATGTCATGACAGGCTGCGTTGTGGCCTCACGCTTCTCCTGGGACCTGCTTTAATCAATGACAATCACAAACAAATTAGCCTCGCCTTAACGCTCTGCCTCTCACCTCTCCGCTGACGACACAGCTTTCTGGAACCAGCTTTGGCTTAGACTAACTTTTTGCAAGAACAAAGATTGCATCTCTCTATGTTCTTGCACAAAGTTGGTGAATATAGAAAACCTTTAAATGTGGGTGTTGGAACATAACATAATAATATAATTATGTGACTTGAAATTAGAAATATTGCTCAAAACAACTTAAAAAGAAAGCCAACACAAATGTATAGCCTTTTAATTTAATTCACCAGTTTCACTGCCAAAAGCACCACAACTTTCAGGGGTTAGAGTTTTCCAGCTCCTGATGCCGTGACATAGACCAGTCCTTGCTCACTGTCCTCTGGTCTTCACAGTGTCCAGAGCTCCTCTGACCACTTGGTAAAAATGAACATTTTTAAACGTTTTAACAAGTTATAGTTTCTTCCAACTTTTTTCTTAAATTGATCAGTTTCAGATTGTGATCTGTCACGTCACTTACAGAAATGGAGAGATACTCTGATATCATGATGAACATACATATTTAATTAAGCAGGTATAGGCGAATTTAAAGACATTTTATCACGTTAGAAGACATGAAATAGCATAAAAAGAATGAAGATCTTGCTCATGGATCCATATGAGTGTTTGTCTTTTTTTAGTGATAAATAATAATAATAATAGATGATTAATTTTTGTATTGTATTTGGAGAGAAACAGTATAACCGAGTACATTCTGTACTCATACCAAAAAGAAACCATTTAAAAGTCCATAGTTGTTGTGTGACAAGCAGAGTCAGCAGAAGAAAGGAAGAATAATTCCACAGCTAATTCCAATGGGATGAAATTTAAAGGTACATGCGAACAACACTTATTCGCTAAATGAAACGATTTTTGCCGTTGTGTGTCCCATGGCAGAATGTGCATATGTTGCATTTATATCAAAAAGTGCAGTGTTGCAAAAAGAAGACAAAAGATAAACCTCTGCCGCATAATGTGTGCATTTGTTTGTATTAACATAGTGTCACTGTTTTGTGCTCCGTGGTAACTGCATGCTTTAGTCTCGTGACCGTTCATTATTCCCCATGAATGCTGGGAAATATTGATTCCATTTTTACTAAATAGGATGACTTTGAAGGTTAGATTTATCATATTATAGTCTAAGAAAACAGCTAAAAAGATTCAATAAATCCAAGCCCAAGAAATGTAATTTACAAGCTTTTCACAGAATTATCTGCTTTTGCACTGTAGAATTTCACAATGGGATATATTTGTTAGACTTTTCTTCATATCGAAGTCTTTGTGGTAAATTCCCAAAGCATCTATAGAAACACAGTCTTCTTTTTATATGTTCCTTCAGCGATTCTCCACAGAATCACCAGTACATGTGATCTTTTATAACAGCTACAGCACTATAGAAACTGTTCAAACGAGGAGACTACATCCATTACTCAATATAACTTTTATTCGGGGTTTCATCCAAGCAAAAATACTTTTCGCAAAACCGCCTCCATACGCCTCTCCAGTCAGGAGGTTAGTTCTATCAGTGAAGAAAGGTGGGACTATCTCAAGTGCCATAACTATGTAAGCAGGGCCCACATGTTGTATGCACTTAGAAGCATAATTATGTGGCCGTATTTAACATACAGTGTGCATACAAGACGGAATAAGCTAACCCACTCATGAGGAATATACATCCATTACTCAAGCTAAACTTACACTTGTAGCACAAACAAGCCATCAGTGCGGGCAGTGTTTTTACGCACCAATAGTATTTTTCATCTTGTGTTGCAATCCATGCTACATTTTGCAGATGGTCTTCCCGCTTGCTTATATGGACGTTTTATTGGCGCTATTGATTTGAGCTTACTGGGTTGCATACGTGCAGGAGTGGACACCCGCAATTTTCTTTTCTTGTCCGGCCCTTACAGATTTACTGCGCACCCCAGACGCCAATCAATGTGGGGCAGAGCCGAGGGCCCAAAGCAAAATGGAGAGCCCTTCAGATGGAGGGGGGAGTGGTTCAACCGGTGAAGCTACACAGATATTAGTAATATATGTAATTTCAGCTGTCACTTCAAATGAGGCATTTAGACACGTAAAATAAAATTGTGTTATTTTAATGCACTTCATTTTAGACACACTTTTACTGGTACACATAATAAGTAACAGCTGGGTTCTGAATGAATACGTGCTCCGTTTGTTATTATCTGAATAGCCTGCAGTGCTTTCAAACAGAGATTATTGTTTTGAAATTGTGCTGAGAAAGATAGCTACATTTCACAATATTTGACTTGTGATGTATTGCATTGTCCTCTGATTCCAAATACTGTAAATAGCATTTGCAGATTTTACAGGAAAGAGTTACTCTGGGACCAATTGCGACACAAGTTGAGAAACAAATGATAATGTAACCGCCGAACAACTGAGGCACCTGTCAGGATATAGGAATCTAAACTATACTGACCTTCTTTCTCTGTTGCCAACAATTGGTAAAAAATCAAACCGAATCTGTCTTAGAATCCTTTGGAGGACAAGAAAATGGCTGGACCCAACATTCAACAACATCTATGGACATTTATCAACATTGGTCAACTCCCCCTATGGAAAAAGAATGTGTTCTCTATTCTTTGTGTTTGAACTGTTTGATTCTCTGATCTGTGTTGGCGAACTCAACAATTGTGTAAAGTCCTCTGAGATAACTACTGTTGTGATTCAGGGCTATACAAGAATACATTGAATTTAATTGAACTCTTGAAGCTGAGGCCTCTGTCGTTCTGGCCTCTATTTGCTGGAACAATCTCTGCAAGATCTCCCAAGATTCAACTCCAAACGTCCGCCTACATTTCCCATTATAAATATACTGTGTAGCTGGTGTAGGGAGAGACTGAGTTTTACAGCTGCAGGCAAATGTCTCTTGAAATGTGATGTAGGAACCTGTAATAAAGCAAAAAGCCCCAGGTGGAACCCATATATAAAGCTGACAAAAATGTGTTTGTACATGTGTATGTGTTGACTATTTTTAGCGAGAGTAGAGTCCATTCAAACTGGACCAGGTTCATCCCTGAATGTTTGATTTGACTCATGTGTATTCATGTGTATTTTAAGCTTTCACATTTCCAGGGGGTGTACTTGGTTGTAAAAAATTAAACTAAAAAGACAAAAAAAGACATATATCCAGTTGTACCTGTGCAGACATCAGTGTACTGACTATACATGTCTTAAATGGCTAAACACTGTTGGAATCTCATTATAGCCTGTCCAAACGCCCATCAGCTATTTACACTGAGCTCTGTGGGCAAAGTTATTTTAACCAGAAATATGGCATTGACACATCAGCATGTGCAGATTCACAGTTACATTTGACTAAAGAAATGATGATGATGATAATGATAATAAATAAACATTTTAGAGCTTATTGTACACTGTTTTATACAGCTCATCTGTGGTCAAACTATAGATAATCAAGCATACGGAAGCTACATTTAGCGCACAATGACTGCTTAATAATTCTGTTGAAAAAGCTTTGGTGCGAGAGTGCGACTTGTATGTTTCTTCTGGGGTTCTGACTTTTTGTGCTGTCCTAAGAAACTTAATGTACAGATTCATTTGTCGGCTGAATCAATGTGGGAATAAGCCTGACCTCAGAATCAGTGCCACGCGCTTTCAGCCTGAACTGTGGCGTCACTGGTACAGTAGTCTGCTGTAAATATAATTATTTTTATTTTTTTTATCTGGACCTTGTGACTGTTATAAAGTTTTTAATAATAACAAACAACAGGCTGGAATGGCGGTAACTGTGGTCTCTCCTCTTTGGTTTGAGTACAGATTTCCAGAGGCTCTCGACAGGGCTGTTTTGTTAGTTCTATCCATTTCACCAGAGAAAATGTTTATTTATTTTCTCTGGTGAAATTACTGGTGAAATTACTATTACAACAACACATCATCAGTAGGGTAAAACTAACCTGTCTCACGACGTTCTAAACCCAACTCACTTTCCCTAATAGTGCGTGAACAATCGCAAACAAACGCTTTATCTAATAATGTCTCTCCAATTTAAAGTAATGCATCTCAATACTTTTGTCACTTTAATACAATTTGCTAAACTACTTTTCCAGCAGTAGACGTAGGATAGTGATGTTAGTACCTTGACTACATTCTGTTATATGTAGATAATGTTATTTTGTATGTGGAGAAGTGTAGTCAATTTTTCTATCCAGATCCCAAATGCATGGCTGCCGATCAAATGTGTAATTTAGTCAAATGAACAACCACAAAACAAAGTCCTCATTACAAAAATAAAGAAATTGAAGGAACACAGGAGCAGGGGATGAAGACAATGGTCTGACAACAAGAGGGAAAGAACCCAGTATTTAACACAGAGACACACGTGAAACACAATAGGGCGGGGCAGACAAACAGGAAGTCAGCTCAAAATAGACACAAGACGGTAATCCAAAAATAGCAGAAATCCACACCATGATTTGTGGTGTGAATGTGTTCAGTCATTTTGTTGACCTTTCCAAGATGATTCATTTGGGATAAGTCTGCTTTTTTACCACTTAATAAACCTATACATCTGAAATCCTGATTGTCAAACATTTTAAGTAATTAGTAGTCAAAATATCTGCGCCTTTAAGAAACGTTGTTTGAGGTGGATCTGACGGGGGAGGGGTCTTTGATATGAATGAACTGTGAAGCCCTTTGTTTTACATATTCATATAAAAAGTGATCTACAAACAAAGATCGATTGATTGAAACTATTGTGTACTATTTTTTGCAATTGCTGCTATTCATCTCCCTTCATAAACCCACATTTTGATAAGAGTTTTAAACCCCCTGCTTTTATACTACTGTTTTAATATGAAATGATTGTATATTTCATCAACTTCATGCCTTTTGATGTGTCTTTAAATTGCTCTCGTGAAGCCCTTTATAACAGGCATATATCTGATGTTCTGATGTGGAATATTTGGTGAATGTGTCATTTAAAGGGGACGATTGCAATAAGCACTCTTGGTGGTCTACTAAAGTCAGGTTTAATTGTACAGCAGTTAATTCATAAGGAAACTGAAAGTGCTTAACAAAATTAGAATTACAATGGAACTGTTTTAGACTCTTCCTGCATGTGGCACATACAGCAAGCAGTGATTACAAACACTTGTGTATTAAGTACGTACTTGTTTTTTTGCATTTTGCTTTCATTTAAATGTGTATTCTACTGCCTCTTTGTTTGTGGATTTTGTAAGGAGGAGCCAAAACCAGCTAATTTTCACCTATCAAACTGGCAACCCAAATGAGACGCTCATTCTGCTCTCCAATTCTAATCTCTGGTTCTAATCTCTAATCTGCTTCAAAATGAAAAACATACATCCATGAATTAAATAACCAAACCAGTTTAAACTTTTGTTCAGAAAAGGTGAAACATGACTGGTTCATGTTGACATATTATCCATGTACTGTCACGTAAAAGAGAGTGAAGGAAAAACTATTTATTTACAAAGAAAACATTTGTATAAGGCCTCTTTGATACACATACACTAGGTTACAAAGTGGGGTAAAGACATGAAAATGTAGGATGTGAATGTTGACAGTTTGAAAAACGCATAAATAAAACAACTTGAGCCTGTGTTTTCTATATTCCCTGTCTTCTTTGACAATAGTGATCTCCCATCTCTCCCGGGTGCTCTGTCTTTCTCGTTATGTGTGAACGAGGGCAACGCTCTGGTTCACACTGGACTGAGACAAACCCAATGCCCTCAGCCAAGCCATGGACCACCCATAAGACCCCCTCCCCTCTTTCCCCTCTCTCTCTCACAATCACACACACACTTTTCATACACATTTATGCTTCAACATTATGAATGAATGGGGAGTCTATCGAATGACACAGTTCCACTAATGCCTTCCAAATAGGTTCACATTCATGAGCACACAAATCACATGAGATCAAAACACTGATAAACGATAGGCTGTCAGACAAACCCAAACTCATATAGTGATGGTATTCTTGGCTCGCTGCTGGCCCTTACCTCTTCTCACTGACACACCGACCGGAAACTGCCTCCCCTTCTGCAAAAAAAGGAAGCTTTTGTTTAGCCACAGACAGAGGCCTCTTTCATTCAGACCACGGGTTCCATGTGTGTGTGTTGGAGATATAGAAGATCGGCATTATGCTGGCTTGCAAGTGAAGATAAAAGTTCTAAGAGTAATTGCAAAAGAAAAGCGCGGGAGGGAAGGAAGAGAGAAGGAGGAAAGTGAACATGAGAACAAAACAACTCGGTGTGGGTTGAAAGAATGCAAATGAGATGTTGTGTTTTGTGAGAGCGGAGGGAGAGGGTGACATCATTGTATGTGAGGGAAATGTAAAGTCCGCACTGCATGACCCAGAACAGAGAGGTGCCGGTTGGCGCTTGATCTGGATGCTGGGGATTGAAATATGGCGTCTGAGAGTCTGACAAGAAAGGAATGTCTTGGAGGAGGAGAAGAAGGAGCTTGGTTGAAGTTTGGTGTATCTATGTCCATTCAAACCACTAGATAGTCATAACTAGTTTATTGCTCTCAAAAGAGTGTCACAGATAAAATGAGGAAGGATTCAAAAAGCAAAAACTAACACACAGTTTAAAAA